>SJYC01053129.1:0-94394 GCA_006408675.1 Madoqua kirkii | reverse complement strand
AATAACCCTGTATGTGAGACAGCAAAAGAGACACAGATGTATAGAACAGTCTTTTGGACTCTGTGGGAGAGGGAGAGGGTGGGATGATTTGGGAGAATGGCATTGAAACATGTATAATATCATATAAGAAACAAATCGCCAGCCTAGGTTCAATGCAGGGTGTAGAATGTTTGGGGCTGGTGGACTGGGATGACCCAGAGGGATGGTGTTGCAGGGGGGGTAGGCGGGAGGGGGGTTCAGGATTGGGAACACGTGTACACCTGTGGCAGATTCATGTTGATGTGTAGCAAAACCAATACAATATTGTACAGTAAAAATAATAATTAAAAAAAAAGAAAAAATAGGTGAAAACAAACAAAAAAATAGTGAAATCTTAAGGGCAGGGAATATACCTTCCTTCACTTACTGCTGTATCCCCAGTGTCTAGCACATAGTAGGTGCTCAGTAAACACTGGTGGAATGTTTGAATGAATGAGTGAATGAATGCCTGGTTCTATTTTAAGAGAGTTGAGGGAAGAAATATCCGTGGAACCCAAAGGCAGTACACAGGAAAACACTGGCCATCTGAAAATGTTACATGAGTTTTGGAACAAGTGGAGAAATATTGAGGGGAGGGCAGACTGGGGTGGAAAAAAGCAAGCTGCAGGTTTTTTTTTTAAGAAAGTGTTTTACAGCACCTTGTTGAAAGGAAAGAGAGTAAAACAAGAACAAAGAATAAGACTATTGGGCTAAAATGCTTCTTAAAAGAGTAGGAACCCTGAAGTGGGAATGCATATAATATAATCAGGGTAAAACACATTATGGGAAAGCAGAGGGGAGAAAGAGGAGATACAAAAGAATAAAACTACAACCCTATTGTGTCTACAAAAACCCGTGATGTCTTTAACTGAATGTTTGTGTAAATGGTTTTGGTTTTCCTGGTGGTAGGAAAGGAATTGCAAATATTGTATGTACACTATGGAAATTCATTTTGCAATTTTTGAAAAGCCTGTGAGAAGTGAATGCAAGAATAGATGTGAAAGTATAAAGTGTTCTGCAAATGGAAGGTATTGTCATGAAAAGAATAAAAAGCCACACTGTTAGGGTGTGAGAGTTAACTTTGGGGAGCCTGCTTTGAATTCCAAGCAGCTTGGGATCCAGGGCCATGAACAAACCCAAAACTCCTGTTGCTGGATAAGTGAGGCAGTCAGTGATGACTTTCCAATGGAGCTCCTGCTGGTGGGAGGTGGGCAAGGAAGAGAGGGAGCTGTGCCCCCTAGAGAAGCCTTGGCCCTTCAGAACACTCTAAGCTAATCCAGCTTACAATATAAATGTTTTCCATGCTTCTGTGGAAGGAAGATACCCCTGTAGCAGTAACAGTTGTGAACCACACAGGTGAACATATGCAGGCAGGTGGACTCAGGGATGTGACTCAGAAAACACCTGAACAGGGAGACAGTGTTCCTGAACGACCAGCGAATGACAGTGACAGCTCCTGCCAGAAGGACAACTTCTGTCCTTGATCTAAACGTCCTCGTCCTAGATAATAGGGGAGAGCTGTCCTTCCTGCCTTCTTTCTCAAGTTTTGGCATTGAACTCCGAAAGGCACAGCCTGCAGCCCTGTTGGAAACATAGCCTGAGAGCTTTACAGCAGTGGTGTAGGCACTTTGAAGAAGGGCTCTTCAAGTCTGGTTCTGAAATCCCTGCAATGCCAATGTCAACCATCCATCTGCTTGTCCATCATCTGCATCTTTAAAGTGATCTAGAGGTGGAGCTGAGATAGAAGCACCAGTCATGATGCTCTCTATGCTGGAGAGAAGAAACCATCCTTTACCCAACAAGGGACACTCCCTGCCAAGGATCAGGGATGGAACAACCAGAGAAGTCCCAGCTTTGGCCATCTGTTGGCATTTTCCTTCCCCCTTGTGTCTGAAAGCAGCACCCTGGGCAGCCTCTCTGGTAGGATATGGGGTGATGCCTCCCTCCTTGGTATCATTTCTCACATCCTGATGCAGATATCTATGTCCCCCCATACTCATACAATCCAGCCTCCCAGCCACCAGTGGAGGTTGAAGACGGAAGCTGCCCTCTGGAAGAACACTGGATGACCTTGTGTCTTCATCCAAACTCTCTGGGCCAGTGCTACAGACACAGCCCCACCGTATGTCCTTGTCCCATGCTGGGCACTTTTCTGGACATGTTTCCAGGATGAGCAAATGAAACAGCAGTCACACCTCCACTTGGATACTGAGACAACTCTGGCCAGCTTTCCAGCCCAAGAGCAGAAACCTCCCCAAGCCCTGCCTGGGAATGAGAACTGTAGACCCAAGCAAAATGCTCTCTTTACTTGTGTGCTGGGATTCTCCTGGAGACCTTCCAGAAATCTCCCCAGGGCTGGGGGGGGGGGGGGGGGGGAACAGCCAGTTTTAGACTAAAAGGGCAGCTTATATTCCTGCTGCAAAGTTTATATGGTTCTTTTAGATGCCCGGGGCAGGAAAGAAGAAGGATCAGCTTGGTATCTGCTCCCTTGTTTCAAATATCTCAACAGTTTGAAGCCTGTATTGGTCAGCATAGGTTAGGTTATGCAGCAGCAGCAACAACAACCCCCTCCTCAAATTTCATTAGGTTCAAACAGTAAAAGTGTATTTGTGCTCATGCTCAGTGTCCACTGAATAGAGCTCAACTCACTGGAGTCACTTAGGAACCCAGGCTAATGGAGGAGCCAGTACACCGCTGCTGCTAATTGGCCTCAGTCGTGTCCGACTCTGTGCGACCTCACAGTCGGCAGCCCACCAGGCTCCCCCGTCCCTGGGATTCTCCAGGCAAGAACACTGGAGTGGGTTGCCATTGCCTTCTCCAATGCATGAAAGTGAAGTCGCTCAGTTGTGTCTCACTCTTAGTGACCCCATGGACTGCAGCCCACCAGGCTCCTCCATCCATGGGATTTGCCAGGCAAGAGTACTGGAGTGGGTTGCCACACTAAATGGTATCAAAAGGAAGAGAGATCTGCAGAGGATCTTTCAGCAGTTAAATGCTTCAGTCTAAATGAGACATGTGTCACTTCTGTTTACACTGTATCAGTCAGAACTATTAAATTACATGTTTTCCAGTCAGAGAGGGTTAGGAGCTACAATCCTATCCAGCTCTGGAAGTAATGAGAACCAGAAACGTTCAGGAAACAGCACTAACAGTGACACGTGACAAAGGACATGAGGCTAGGAAGCCATCTCCTGGATGCCAGCACTCCAGGAAAAAGACCCCCCACTTTGTTCCAAGCTCAGAAGCAGGCCCTCCCTCATCTTTGCTATTAAATTTGAAGCCAGGAGAGGCCCTGTGATAATCCTAGTGGGAAAGTCACAAGATGGAGTGGTGGCCCAAGGGCCTTCTGGAGGAGAGGGTTTGTTACTCTCTGGTGACATTTATTGAACAACATTTACTATGACGGATGGCTCCTGGAAGCATGACATTTAAGTGTTTATCGATCCCATTGTACAATGGACAGGATCCAGGAGATGCTCTGAACCAGGCACAGCGCCAGGATGGCCAGCTGCACCGTATCAGCTGGGGCAGCCAGATGCCCCAGAATCCAGCCCGCTAAGGACACAGCATCTTCCTTAGCCCTGCAGACACGTGTGAAACCTTAAAGTTCATCTCTCCCCACATAAAGGCCAGGCTGCATCAGCCCAGAGGGATGATCCTGTGAGGTGTCCTTCTCTTGTTTCCTTCAAATTCACACCAAGGGTTTCTTTCCTTGCTCACTTTTCAACTGTGTGGTGAATGTCAGTGGTAATGGGGACAATGCTTTCTATCCAGCACCTCCTGTGTCACTTTCCCATGGCTGGGAGCACGTGCCAACTCCAGCCTCCTTGCTAGAGCTTTCCCCTTGCTCCTCCGGAGCCTCTGGGAACCAGGGCCTCACTGCTAGCAAATTCTCTCTTCTTTCTAAGTGATGCCAAGGACTCAAGGAAGCCAGAATGTGAATGTGACAATTAAACAGGTACAGTGGAGCGTGGGGTTCTGAAGCCAGCGTGGTTTGGGGACAGGAAAACGAGGAGCTCTGCAGAACTGAGGCTGAGAGGGAAGAGTCACTTTGAGGTTTCTTGTGAGTCAGGGTGAAGCCCTTGGGAGAAGAGGCTGGAGCTGGGCAAGAGTCACACATGGACCCACAGGGAGACTTTGAAAGGTGTCATATACAGATCAGCCAGCATCACAGGTCAGACCCTGGGGAACCATGCCAAAGCCAGCCTGGTCACCTCACAGCGAGGAAACAGACAGAAGGTAGCAGCGTGCCCTTCTCAAGATCACGCAGCCAGCCAGTCGTGGGCAGAATATGGGCAGAACAGCACCCTCGGCACTGCTGCCAAGTGGGAGCGGATGCTGTGGACACCAGGCAGCCCAGAGGCAGCCTCTTCTTCTCCAGACTTGGAAGTGCCTGAGGCTGGCAGTTCCAAGATCACTGCTCAGAGTCTTGAGGATTCTGAAGAAAAAGGCTACAGGTGCTCAGGAGTAAGGGGGGATCAAAGGTAAAGATGCAAGCTGTTCTCTCTATAAGATTAAGAAATACCAATACAGTATATCAACGCATATATATGGAATTTAGAAAGATGGTAATGATGACCCTATATGCAAGATAGCAACAGAGACACAGATGTAAAGAACAGACTTTTGGACTATGTAGGAGAAGGCGAGGATGGGACGATATGAGAGAATAGCACTGAGACATGTATATTACCATATGTAAAGCAATGACCCGTGCAAGTTCAGTACATGAAGCAGGGCACTCAAAATTGATGCTCTGGGACAACCCAGAGGGATAAAGTGGGGAGGGGTGTGGGAGGGGAGTTCAGGATGGGGGTACACATGTGCACCCGTGGATGATTTATGTCGATGTATGGCAAAACCAACACAATATTGTAAAGTAATTAGCCTCCAATTAAAATAAATGAATTAATTTTTAAAAATATTAAGCATACCTTGATCCATCATTCCGGCTCTCGAGGGTGCTTTTGTGGAAATGGTTTTACTGCTCACATAGGTTGATAATAAATAGTTAAGTCCCAATTTTTGACCTTGTAAACCTCTACCTGTAATACTACATTTGTAAGAACTCGTGGAGTTGTGACACACACAAATCAAATAGGATGAAGGAGGGAAAAGAGAACTATCGGCAAAATAACTGAAAAGTCAAAGACATAGGGTGTCGTGGGTATCAACTCAATTGCTGGCATCAGGAGAATTCCTCTCCCTTCTGTTTATCTCTGTCTCTCTCAACATCTCCCTCTCTCTCCTCTGTTTTCCTTTGTTTTCCCCTCCTTCTTAACAGAACAGTCTGCTGCTTCTTAAAAACTCTAGCACTGCATTGCCCTTACCCCACAGTCCTAGAAAACATGGCATGATTACCCTCCTGGGCTCGGCGTTGTCCATCCCAAAGTAAAAGTGTAAATCGCTCAGTCATGTTGACTCTTTGTGACCCCATGGACTGTAGCCTGCCAGGCTCCTCTGTCCATGGAATTGTCCAAGCAAAAATACTGGAGTGGGTTACCATTTCCTCCTCCAGGGGATTTTTCCCGGCCCAGGGACTGAACTCAGGTCTCCTGCATTGCAGGCAGATTCTTTACCATCTGAGCCACCAGGGAAGCCCATGTGTATCCCAAGCCAACAGCTGTGGTCAGACAGTGGAGGACAGCTGACTAGTCAGCTCAATCTGGAACTGGGTGTTAGAGCTCAGCCTCTCTGGATGAGAAAAGAAAGTAAGTCTTTCCCTTCCCAGAGGGAGAACTGACAGAAACACCAGCCACCCACTCCCAACTCCTGCCGACCCTCCGTAGAACTCATCTGTGAAATTCCTGCTACATCTTGGTCCCTCCCTATGCAGCCACGAGTTACTACTAAAGGTCTGTTTCGTTTAATTCAGTGAGTCTATTGTTGGGTCTGAAGAGGTTGAACCCAAATAAAACACACACTGTCCCCTCCCTAGATCCTCTTTTGTGCTCCATGGTGGTCAAACAAACAAACAAACAAACAACAACAACAAAAAAAAAAAACAAGCGAAAGGGCGTTTCCCTCTGTGGTGACCCATGTGTCTGCTCCCGGGGAGTGTGATTCTAGTCCCTTTAGGAGATGCAGGGGAACTTCTCTGATGGTCCAGTGGTTTAGACTCTGCATTCCCCGTGCAAGGGGCCTGGGTTCAGTCCCAAATCAGGGGACTAGATCTCACATGCTGCAATTCAGAGTTTGAATACCACAGTTAAAGATCCTTCATGCTGCAATGGAGACCTCATGCAGCCAAATAAACCCATGAACAATATTAAAAAAAAAAAAAAAAGAAGGCGAGATGTAGGATCTATGCTAACTACTCACTATGGAACTCAACTGAGGTTTTTAAAACCTTCGAGGTCTTTACAAAATACAGTTGCTTTGTCCAACTTTGTGACATTCAAATTAAAACCTCTGTTTATCTACTTGTTTACTGAAACTGTAGCAAATGAGATTAACATTAAAAAAAGGAAAAGACAACAAGATAATTAAGTTTGATTGCTCCAGAGCAGGTTGGTGACAGCCTTGGAAACATGCCAACACTAATTAACTGGCGCTATTTCCCACACAGCTAATTGCAATTGGTCATTGAAAGCCCTTGAAATTCTCTTAGGTCCCCTTGGCTGAAGTGTGGAGAAGGGATTTAGAAGTGTGAAGGAGACCGGGGCTTGGAAAGGGACCTACCAGGGACATCTGGTCCTTCCTCTCCTAGAGTGCTGTTGATGTCAGTGTTGTCAACTCTAGTCACTCCCTTGGACCAGGGTCCCGTGGACACTGAGATGGCTATGTTCACTGAGGATGCAGAGCCTATGCCAGAGAGGGATACGTGATCACATCTTCTCTGATCTCCCCCAACTTTGACTAAATGTTGACCATGTTCAAGTCCTGTGCTGGAAATTACAAGAACACACCTCTTTAAGTTGCTTGAACTGACCTGCAGTGGGTAACTTTAAAGATGGCAGAACAGATGTATACGTATGGCTGAGTCTCTTTGCTGTCTACCTGAAACTATTACAACGTTGTTAATCGGCTATCCTACAATATGAAATAAAAAAATTTTTTAAATGACAGAACAAAATGCAATGGACTGCCAGTAGCAGAATGCTGGCTCTAGGTGGGGGAAGGATGGATTAACCAAGCAGGGAGGAAGAGCAGGAGAATCAAGGAACACTAAGGTCTTGAAGAATAAGATTTAGATGTATGGAGGAGAGGAGGGGGAGATCTGCCTGGGCAGAGAGACAGTAGGGTTAAGGGAAGACAACACGTGAGTGAGGCTGCATGCTCTGTCCATTGAAGGTGTGCTCCACTCTTCTAGTGCCAGGGAACGGATGCCCCATCCTGGTTACTGGTAGGACTCTCATGGGACCAGGAATCTTGCAGGGACTTGGGGCTCCCCAGGCTGAGGGGGCAGACATGTTTCAGGGTACAAAGCAGCTTGTGATCAAGTCTCCCTGCAGCTCTTTCAGTGGAGCTTCTTCTGACCTCTACCCTCTGCTGACTGTTAATGCACTCAGCTCTCCTCTGCCTCTGGACCCCTCCCTGGAACCCTGGGGTTCAGCTGGTTGCCCATCAGTCTCACAATTTCAGCATACTCATGGCTTCTGCCTCCCCACATCTCTGCCTCTTGAAAGCTGGGTACCATCCTCTCTCTCTGTACTTCTTTTTTTCTACTTTGGCCCCCCGCAGCAATAAATGATTTCCTACCTACATATCCAGTTGAAATCCTCACAAAGGTGAACCTCATTAGCCTTGGACATATGACAAATACCTGTCGCCAATAAGATTTTGATCATGTGTCCGGTACTCGTCAAACTGGACACACTTGGAACAGTGTGTGGACATCTGATGGTAATTCACTGGAGCCATTTGCTTGAACAAGCAGCTATGGGAAAGGACTTCTCAGAAGGGGTTTGGGGTGGTGGGTTAAACTTGTCTAAGCAAAAAGATATAGTAAGAAAAACAAGTTGTTGGCTACCAAAAGGGAAAGGGGGAGGGATAAATTGAGAGTACGAGATTAGCCGATACAAGCTACTATGTATAAAATGAAATAGCCAACAAGGTCCTACTGTGTAGCACAGAGAACTCTATTCAATATCTTGGAATAAAGTATATGGAAAAGAATCTGAAAAAGAACGTATATACTTTGTTGTACACCGGAAAGTAACACAACATGGTAAATCGACTACGTACCTGTGTGTGTTAAGTTGCCTCTGTTGTGTCCGACTCTGTGTGACGCTATGGACTGCAGCCTGCCAATCTCCTCTGTCCATGTAATTCACCAGGCAAGAATACTGGAGTGGGACCCCATGCCCTCCTCTGGGGGATCTTCCCAACCCAGGGATGGAACCCGAGTCTTTTAAGTCTACCTACATTGGCAGGCAGGTTCTTTAACACAAATGCTACCTGTGAAGCCCTAAGTAGGTATGTGCTTAGTCGCTCAGTCGTGTCCAACTCTTTGCAACACCATGGACTGTAGCCTGCCAGGCTCCTCTATCCATGTGGATTCTTCAGGCAAGAATACTGGAGGGGATTGCCATTTTCTTCTCCAGGGGATCTTTCAAACCCAAGGATTGAACCCAGGTCTCCCACATTGCAGGCAGATTCTTTACCATCTGAGCCACCAAGGAAGGCCACTGTCCAACTAAAAAAAGATACAGAGAGATAAAAGGCAGGAAAATTGGCTTAGAGTAAGTTCATGGAAGTACCTGAATTCTAGACCAAAGATTCTCAAACTTGATGATTAATCAGAACCACCTGTACCCCCAGTTTCTGATGCAGTAGGTCTGGGTTGAACCCAAGAAATCTCACTTCTGACAGGCTCCCATGCTTGTCCAGACACTGTGCTTTAAAAACTGCTGACCTGGACTGATTTAGACTCCCTCCCTCAGGGCCCATCTGGCCTACTGCCTATGTGTGTATGACCCTGAATGAAAAATGGTTTTCACATTTTTTAACGGTTGGAGAAAAATGAAAAAAAATTTTCTGTGACCTGAATATTATATGAAATTCAAATTTCAGTATCCATAAATGAAGTTATATTGGAACGCAGCATGCCTGTTTGCTTATGTATTGACTATGGCTACTTTCAGAAGGAGCGGCAGAATAGAGAAGAGGACACAGGACTCACAAAATATTTGCTATCTGGATTTTTTAAAATTTTATTTATGTATTTGGCTGTGCCAGGTCTTAGTTGCAGCATGTGGGATCTAGTTCTCTGACCAGGGATCGAACCTGGGCCACCTGCATTGGGAGTGTGGAGTTTTAGACACCCTAGAGCACCAGGGAAGTCCCTTATTATTATTATTAATGATTTTATTTTATTTGGCCATGCAGTGCAGCATGAGGGATCCTAGCTCCCTGACCAGGGATCAAACCTATGTCCCTTGCATTGAGAATACAAGATCTTAACCACTGGACTGCCAGGCAAGCCCCAGTTTGGATTTTTATAGGTAAAGCCCGCCAACCTCTGTTATGGACTAAAGGGTATGGTAATACTCTAAATGTGCCAGAGGTTATTTGCAGAAAAGAGATATACATAACTCTAGAAATCCTCTTGGGGAATTCTTTACTCACTAAATGACCTGGTCTCGAGTTTCTGCTTCCTGGGCTCAGGGTGGAGAGCCTGTACCCCCTCACCTCCACTCCCAGGACCATCCCTGGACAAAATGTCCCAGCCCCCAATGAGCATCCACCTCCTGGAAGCTGGGTCCTGGGACCTGAGTTTCTGGATCGTCAGCAGGGCTGACTCTGCCCCAAACCACAGCTGCTCTTAGTCACTGGCTTAATAGATCATCATCTATTTCCTGCTTAAAATAATTAGTGGGATTGTGGCCTGCTCCCTGGGCCAATCTCGGGGGAGGGGATGCTTCCTGGCCATCTGGGCGTTGATACCCCTCATTCCCACAGCAGACTTCTTGGAACCTTCTTCCTTAAGAGGACACTGACAGTCTAGGATCTGTGAAGAGATGCGTAGGGATGCGTCCTTTCTACCCCTTGTCCTCCGCCCTCTCCAACATTTGCAACATTGATTCCCCTCCTCCTCCCATCCCCTACATCCCCTCCTCCCAACCCCACTTAACTTGTTAAATTAAGCCCAATAATGATAATACTAACTAACCCTAAGTAATGGGCTTCCCAGGTGGCTCAGTGGTAAAGATTTGCCTGCCTATACAGGAAACACAAGAGACTCGGTTTGATCCTTGGGTTGGGAAGATCCGCTGGAGAAGGGACTGGCAACTCACTCCCGTATTCTTGGATGGGAAATCCCAAGGACAGAGGAGCCTGGTGGGCTACAGTCCATGGGATCCCAAAGAGTCAGACACAACTGAGAACCTAGACACCAACAACCCTAAGTGAATGATTATCTCTGTCAGGTGCTGTTCTCAGCCTTGAGTGCAGATTGTCATAATTAGTCCTCACAAGAAAGACATCAGAAAAACAAGACTATTACCCCTGAAAGATATGAGGCACAGAGGGCTTTAGCAACTGTCTAAAGTCAAAGAGCTGGTAATTGGAAGACTCTGTAGATCCCTGCTCCTCTCATTACAGGACATTTCCCCTCAGTCACACTATAGATTCACTTGTCGTGAGAAAAATTATCTCCAAGAGATGGAAAGAAGCTTACATCAGTCTCTATTTGAAATGTGAAAGCTAAAAATTAATAAAGCTTTTCAAGGAAAACATCTTTGTGACCTTGAATAGACACAGATTTTTTAAACAGGACATGAAAGAGTTCACAATAAAAAAGAAAGATAAATTGGTGAATGTTAAAGTTAACAACTTCTATTTATCAAAAGACACCATTAACAGAATGAAAAGATAACCTTTTCTATAAGCAAAAGTATTTGAATAGACTCTTCATAGAAAAAGATATTCTAATGGCCATTAAATATACAAAAAAGTGCCCAACTTGATTAGTCATCAGGAAAATGCAAATTAAAACAGTGATTTGATACATTACACGTCCAGCAAATGAAAAACAAAACTAAACTTCTGTCTTTTGACATCCAAGTATTGGGAAGGATGTGGAGCAGTCAGAACACTCATATACTCCTGGTGGGAATATAAATTCATGCAATTGTTTTGGCCAACTGGCAGCAGCTACAAGAGCTTAACTGAGGCCCAGCCCATGGCGCATCCATTCCATTCCCAAAGAAAGGTGTACAAATGTTCACCAAAAGAAATCTACTGAAAATCTCATAGCAGCACCATGTGTAATAACCCCCAAATGGAAAATACCTAAATGGGCATCAATAGTAGGATGGATAAGTAGGGTTATATACACACAACGGAATACTATGTAGCAGTGATACACTCACACAACTACTCACAGTATGGATTAATTCATCTTACCAGCAATGTTGAGCAAAGGAAGCCAGACACAATACATGTATGAAGGAAGGTAATCTATGCTGTTGGCAGTCAGGACAGAAGTTGCTCTGGTGGGATTGGGGTGGGGCAGGTGTCAGTAACTGGAAAAAGGGGCTTGAGGGGCTCCTGGTCATGTTCTTTCTTGATTTATGTGCTATTAAACAAGTATTTCAGTTTGTGAACATTTTTGTCTGCTGTTTTTATGTGCATTTCCTATATGCAGGCTGTATGCACATTTCCTGTATATATGTCGATAAAACATTTACAAATATCTCTATTGGACATACAGTGAGTGATAGTTTGTTCCTGATCTGCCTGTCCTATGCTCATGACATGCTTGGTTTCCTAATGTTTTGTGTACGTAGATTGTTGTTGTTTACAAAAAGTCACGTTGACTCTTTGTAACCCCATGGACTGTAGCCTGCCAGGCTCCTCTGTCCATGAGATTTTCCAGGCAAGTATATTGGAGTGGGCTGCCATTTCCTCCTCGGGAGGATTTTTCCAACCCAGGGGTCAAACCCACGTCTCCTGTGTTGGCAGGCAGATTCTTTACCACTGCACCACATGGAAAGCCCATGTAGGTAGATATGAGGACCTATTTATGGATTTCTCATTAAGGGAGCAGTTGAGCTCAGGAAAATCCCATCACCCGCCTTGTAGTAACAAAGAAACCCACTCTGAAGGCAATTTCCAAGCACATTCCCAGATAAGTTAAATCTCTCAAACACCTTTTGTTATTCTGAAGAGTCTTCTGTAGTCTGATCCATCGCCCACATCTTGGTTGTCAGCAAACTTTCCTGCTTTGCTCAAGGAAGAAATTCTTTCTGACTAAGCTAACAGGGAGAGTGTTTCCTGAGCCTTGACTCTGCATAGTGACATCCAAATAGACATGAACTGGTATCAGTTGTCAGTCCCTGGCACTCATGAAGATTAGAAGCTGGGAACGAGCAAGTGTATCTGCCTTAGTAACTTGTCTTCTTGGGTTTCATGGTTCTCTGCTTTAAGTTTGAATTAGTTGTCAATATTCAAAAATCTGATTTCACCTAAAACTCTAGGATTTGGGCTTTTCTGGGGGAAAAAAAAAATTAGTGTCATCTGTCTCACTGTGGTCATGTTATGTCCTGGTCCTGCCAATAAGAGGCTACAGCTCCCAGTGTAGAAAATTGGAAAATAGCAGCAGAAGGCCCCTGTTCTGAAGGACTTGGTAAGATACGACACTGGACATTTCATCAATCGGGTCAACAATTATTGACGGGTCAGACCCTGTGTTAGGGGCTAAGCCAGTTATTTAAGCATTTTGACCTTAAGTTTCATCCTCTCTAAAAAAGGAGATTGAACTAGAGATTTTCTATTAAAAGCAAAAATAAACAAATGGGACCTAATTAAAATCAAAAGCTTCTGCACAACAAAGGAAACTATAAGTAAGGTGAAAAGACAGCCTTCTGAATGGGAGAAAACAATAGCAAATGAAGCAACTGACAAACAACTAATCTCAAAGATATACAAGCAACTTATGCACCTCAACTCCAGAAAAACAAATGATCCAATCAAAAAATGGGCCAAAGATCTAAACAGGCATTTCTCCAAAGAAGACATACGGATGTAAGTAGGTCTTACAGGTAGGTGAACATTTCAAAATAATATGAGTAAGTCCCTGTAGGCATACCCAACCCCTCCATGGTCACTGGAGCACAGCATGGCCTTTCTTCTTGAGTATTAACATCCAGGAGTCTATGAAAAAAGGCCTAGTACAAGCCTCTTGGTCTTCTCCCAGTGCCTCAGTGGTAAAGAAACCCCCTGCCGATGCAGGAGGTACGTGTTTGATCCTTAGGTTGGGAAGATTCTCTGAAGAAGGGAATGGCAACCCAGTCCAGTATTCTTGGCTGGGAAATCCCACAGACAGAGGAGCCTGGTGGGCTACAGTCCATGGGATCACAAAGAGTTGAACACAATTTAGTAACTAAAAAGTAAAAAACCTCTTCATGGCCTTGGGAAAAGAGATCATGAAAGAAAATATCTATCCTTCAGACTTCTACCTAAAGATGGCACTTGATACTTTTCTTCTAGAGGATTCACTGAATTTCCCATTTTTCATACCAGTATCTGAATATTGTTGTATACCCAGATATTGGGGTGGAAGATACCCCACACCTAAAATATCTATCCTTCAGACTTCTACCTAAAGATGGCACTTGATACTTTTCTTCTAGAGGATTCACTGAATTTCCCATTTTTCATACCAGTATCTGAATATTGTTGTATACCCAGATATTGGGGTGGAAGATACCCCACACCCACTGAATCAAAGTCTGCATTTTAGCAAGATAACCCTGGGTTCCTTACAAATCCATCATTATCACAGCCAACCATCAGATGGAAGGATAGAAGGCAATTCTGGTCTCAATCTTTCTTCACTGGCCTCAGACACCAAGATGACATTACTCATATGTCCCTGGAGTGGGCTGGCTCTCCAGGCCCCCTGCCCCACCCACCCACTCCTACTCAAGAAAGCATCTTGGGATTCTAGCAAGTGGAAATGATTGTTTCAATTCATTATACATTTTCAAAAGCAAATCACGTGCACGCTTTCCTCCCATCACCACTATCAAATGACAAATGGCCATGACCCTCTTCACAACTGCTCACGACACACCCGTGAAGGAGACACATGGTGGAGAAGGACTGGCATGTGGCCTGGAAAGGAGAGGCCAGCTCAAGAATGGAAAGAGCAGGGCTTCCCAGTTTACTCCAGGCAGATGCTAATGAGCCTCACCAGCCCTTAACCTCCCTGCCAGAGAAGCAAGCCAATAATGTGATGAGCTGTCACAGTCCATTATGGGGACAGTCGCCTGTGGGTCCAGAGGTACCCACAGGCATAAGAGGGGGCAGAGGGCCTGAAGAAGGGGGGCAGGGGATACAGAGAGCCCCCCACCCCAGGTCAGTCTGCCCTGTGTGTCTGCTGGGCAGCTTTTTCTCACACAGGCTCTGAGGAAAGCCTGCTCCCTCCTGGGGGGCATGCTGGGGCTGGGCACTGCCCAGCTGGGAGCATCACTCAGGGAGGTGCTTGGGCCACACCAGCAGCTTCAGGACAGGGGCTACTGGAGAGGAGAGGAAACAGAATGAGCGTGTGGACTGGGGAGGGAGGACCCAAGCTTTTCTACTGGTTCTCATGAGATTTCCACTTTCCTCCAGGTAAATCAAACCTCACCCCCATGTAACAGGCCAGTCACTGAGTCCTGGATCTAAGGATAGGACGCAGCCACAAGTTTGATCTGTTCCAGATTCCCATTACCAGGAAAAGAATCAGTATCCCCTCATCACAGATGAGGCCACCAAACCCCAAGTGATCAAACAGCACACCCAAGGTCACTGAACCAAGACTTTGGAAACGAAGGTCCTGGGTTCTGTTCACATTTCTGTCTCTCTCTCTCCCCATATCCACACACTCAGTCTCATAGCAGGCCACTGGATCACCATGAATGGGACTCTTTGCATGGCCTATATCCTCTGGCTCCATTTGGGGAGGGCCCTGGGGGTGGGGTGAAGCCCCTGCAGGGGGCTCAGCTGGAGAAGGCAGCTCATGTCTGGATGCTAATGGAAGGCCCTGAGCCAGAGTAGAACAGGGCTTGGCAGCACAAACCTGGGCCTCCTGACGGGGAGGAGAAAGCCGAGAAGTCTCCAGGCAACCATCTAAATGCATGAGGGTGAGTGTCAAGAGGGCTGAGGAACCTGGAAGACTCCAGGAGCCCTCAGGCCTGAAGTTAAAGGCAGATACACTCCCAGATGTTATCTGGGGCAGGACTTGTCTCCCCGGGGACAGTGCCTGAAATTTCAGACTCCAAGTCCCTAAAATTAGAGGTGGCAGGAGCGTCTGTGGTGGCAGGACCACAAAGGCAAAGTCAAAGCTGTGGTCTTTCCCCCAGGTGCTGGAGGAAGGTGGGGCAGAACAGAACTGCCTCTGGGTCGGATTCCACAGCCTCAGCATCTGTAAACAGGAGACGGGGGAGGTGTCTGAGAAAATGAGACTGAAGGCCAAGAAGACAGGGATATGCTGACTAGAGAAAGAGCATTGCTAGCTTAACAGCACTCAGAGTGTAGGTCTGCATGGGGTGGTGGGAGTGGGGTATCCGAGTGGAAGCGGAGAGTCTGACGGGAACACGTTTTGTTTGTGATGGGACAAAACACAGCTCTCGGTATGTAAAGTACGGAGCCACCCGGATGTTTAAAGTGCTTCTTCAGAATGAGGTTGAGGGACTTCCCTGGTGTTCCCATGGTTAAAACTTTGTGCTCCTAAAGCAAGGGACCAGGTCCAATCCCTAGCCGGAGGGAACTAGATCCTGTGCGCCACAACTGAAGATCCCACACGTGGCAACTAAAACCTGGAGCGGAAAAATTCTTTTTAAAAAGAATGAAGTTGAAAAAGAGCCTAGAACTTTGTCAGCCCTGATTTCAATGGAAGGGACTTACATGGATAGTGAATATAGGGATACTGTCTAAAGACTAATTTTCTGAAAGCACTCTGGCTGACGGAGTAGAAAGAAAAGAGTTTGGCTAGATTAGGGCAAAAATAAATGAGTATAAATTATGTGTTGGGTAGTTTATCAGTGTGAACGGGAGAATTAATCGGCGACGTGCGTGTCTCTGGATGTGTGTGGAGGTGTAATTCAGAAATGGCAGCAAGGCAGCATTAAGGTTGAGAAATGGTGCAATTAAGAGAGTCAAAAATCACCTCTGTGACGGCTCCTGTATCACCATTAATTCAGCCACATTACCTTCTGTAAACATCTTGTGTAGTCCCGCTTGCAGCTCCCAGCAGCTCACAGAGGAGGACTAGCTGCTGGCGGTACCGCCCAGGCTCCTTGGGGAAATTAGTGATTTTCCTATTTGACCAGCCTCTAGGTTAACTAAGAGTCCTGCTCAGCACAGCTGCAACCATTTATATCATGTCATCCTGCAGGTGCCAGTAGGGGAAAGAAGTGAGACGGCCATCAGCCATGCATTGATGGACAAGGTCTCTGGGACAGGGCCTGAGATGCTGCCTTTTTAACAAAGTCCTAGCAGTGCTGACCCTGTTCGTCCTGGAGTGCCTTTGAGTGGCAAGGATCTAGATAATATGGATCAGAAGCACTGAGGTCACTCGGGAACTTTCAGAAATATTGGTCTCGAGTCCCACCCCAGACTTCCTGAGTTGGGATCCACATTCAAACAAGATTCCCAGTACCCATTCGTGTTTGAGAAGCTCTGACTTAGAGCACTTCCTTGATTTCCTTAGATCTGTGATTTCCCTGCAATGAGAGACGGAAAAAAAAAAAAAAGTCTATAAACATGAACTTGTGAGCGGCACCTGAGTCTTCCCAATGCAGAGCTCCTGGGATGATGCAGGCTGATGCACTGGTCCGGAGAGCCCAGGAGGATTCTTCATCTTACAGAAATACTGGGTTTCTGGGGCACACTGAGCTCTCTCACCTCATCAGCTGCAGGAGCAAGGACCACCCACCTGCCTCATCTCCCAGGCGCAGGTAGAGATGCTGGAGCAGATGTGAGGGTCTGGCCAGCCAGTCTGGAAAGGCAGAGGGGTCTTATATTTGACTCATAGTGATGAGGTGGGCTGTGTGATCCATCTCTCCAGGTACCAGAAGTAAAAGAAGAAAGTGATCTTGTCTCCTGTCAGGACAATCATTAAATACCCAGAGTGGATTCCCAGGTGGTTCAGCCATAAAGAATCTGTCTGACAATGCAGGAGATGCAGGTTTGATCCCTGGGTTGGGAAGATCCCTTGGAGGAGGAAATGGCAACCACTCCAGTATTCTTGCCTGGGATATTCCATGGACAGAGGAACCTGGTGGGCTAATAGTCTATTGTGTAGCAAAGAGTCAGACATACTGAACACTGAATGGGGCAGTCAGACTGGCAACTCCTCTCGCCTCTGTGAGAAGTTTGTAGGTGGGGTTGGCAGAGTGATGGAGTCCCCTCAACCGCTCTTGGGACCAAGGGATTGAGTGCAGCCTCCTAGGTTGTTCCTCCCACAGCAGATGGTGTGGAAGCTGATGGTGTGATGAAGGGCAGAGGTCACTCCTGCTGGCCTGATGCTTAGTACTGGAGGGGGCAGCAGGTGGAGTGGTGATCAAGAGTTGTCTGCCTTTTTTCAGGGAAGACTGTGACATGGATGCTTTACTGGGAATAAGGAGAAAGACCTCTTACTACACACTGTAAGGGAGCAGAGCAATGCTTACCCTGGAGAAGGGAATAAGGGGAGACACAGTGCTGCCTTCTGGGCACAACCATTTCTCACAGTTGCCCATGGAGCCACCAGTTCACAGAAGGCTATTGTGTGTGTTCTCTCTAAGGGACAGGGCTGTGAAACAGAAGGGAATTTGTTATCTGTTTCTCCAGAGAATGGATGTGGATCAGTGAAGAGAAGTCACGGGGGAGGTTAGTTTTTTGCAAGCATCAAAGACAGGAGAAGAGGACCTAGTGGATGAGCTTTGGAGTCAACCAACTGTATGACCTGAGCATGTCACTGGACATTCTATCCTCCAGTTTTCTCATCTATAAAGTGGAGATAAAGTAATTGAAAGTGTTTAGCATTGTGTTAGAACATATGATCTTTGTTTCCATTAGGATTAAAAGAGGATGTTTAACAGTGTGCTCTGACAGCTGGCAAGACAGTGAGGTCAGTAGTCTGCCTCTGAGTGGATGAAGCTTTGAGTTGTCTGACAAGGAAGAAGGATCTCAGCACATAGATGGGCCCTGTCTAACCCTAGTCTGGGCAGTGCTTTTCTAGGCAGCTCACCAACTGCAGGTCCCCTCTGAGTTTGCTTTCTAGAACAGAGGTCTTGTTTCATTTTGCTTTGCTTTGTTTCCCAGAAGAAAAAGGGCAAGAAAATGTGCCAGAAGTGTAGAAATTATTTCACATGAATCCTCAGGACAGAAATTTTTGAGGTCTCTAAATGGAAGAAGAAAAGAGCAGGGTGGCCATCTTCGGCATCATGCCTGCTGTAGGCTGAGCAAGGAGAGGCCACATGGTACCCCTGCCTATAGTACTGAGTATCGTAGGATGGTCTCTATGGCAACCCATGGCTAAGAGGCTCTGGGTGCCAGGACACAGTCAGGCACAATTAACCTCTCCCTCACCTATGTCAGGAGAGTCAGCTACCCCCATGGATGCAAAACCTTGGTCTCCACTCCTTCATAACTAAAGTATCTGAGGATATACTTCAGACTGTCAAAATAGTTAGCTGAGATAAAAATTGCTATATAACATTAGTTTCAGGTGTACAGCATAATAATTCATTATTTACATATGCTAGAAAGTAATCCCCACCATAAGTCTAGTCACCATTCATCAACATAAATTGACCCCCTTCCCCCATTTCTGTCCCTACAACTCCCTTCCCCTCTGGTCAGCCAACAATCTGTTCTCTATCCAATAATCTGTTCTCTGGGTCTATAAACTTTGTTTTATTTTGTTTGTTTCAATATTTTTAAATCACACACACACACAAGCGAAATTCTACAGCATCTGTCTTTCTATGTCTGATTTGTTTCACTTACCATAATACCTTCAAGGTACATCCATGTTGTTGTAAATGGCCGGCTTTCATTCTTTCCATGGCTGAGTAGTATTCCAGTGCGTGTGGGTAAAACCCTCAGACGTGCAGATGACACCACCCTTATGGCAGAAAGCAAAGAGGAACTAAAGGGCCCCTTGATGAAAGTGAAAGAGGAGAGTGAAAAAGCTGACTTAAAACTCAACATTCAGAAAACAAAGATCAGTGCATCCAGTCCCATCACTTCACGGCTAATAGATGGAGAAACAATGGAAAGTGACAGACTTTATTTTGGGGGGCTCCAAAATCACTGCAGATGGTGACTGCAGCCATGAAATTAAGAGACATTTGCTCCTTGGAAGAAATGTTATGACCAGCCTAGGCTACACATTAAAAAGCAGAGACATTACTTTGCCAGCGAAGGTCCAACTAGTCAAAGCTATGGTTTTTCCAGTGGTCATATATGGATGTGAAAATTGGGTTATAAAGAAAGCTGAGCACCAAAAAACTGATGCTTTTGAACTGTGGTGTTGGAGAAGATTCTTGAGAGTCCCTTGGGCTGCAAGGAGATCAAACCGGTCCATCCTAAAGGAAATTAGTCCTGAATATTCATTGGAAGGACTGATGCTGAAGCTGAAACTCTAATACTTTGGCCCCCTGATGGGAAGAACCAACTCATTGGAAAAGACTCTGATGCTGGGAAAGACTGAAAAGGGGATGACAGAGGATGAGATGGTTGGATGGCATCACCAACTCGAGGGACATAAGTTTGAGTAAGCTCCGGGAGTTGGTGATGGACAGGGAAGCCTGGCATGCTGCAGTTCATGGGGTCACAAATAGTTGGACGCAACTGAACAACTGAACTGAACTGATATACCACATCTTTATCCATTCAGCTAGCAATGGATAATTAGGTTATTTCCATATCTTGGCTCTTGTAAATAAAGCTGCAATGAACATAGGAATGCATATATATATATTAAATATATGCTTTGTTATATATATATTGCATTACTGTTTTTACATTCTTAAGGTAATACCCAGAAGTGCAAGAGCTGTGTCATATGATAGTTCTGTCTTTATGAGTGCTGTCAATAGATTTGAAAAAATAAGCAATAATCAATCAATCAATCACTCCACTCTCCTGCCCACCCCTCCCATGTAGCAGGATTGATGAGTGACCTTGGAACCTGCCTGAGACTGACAAAATTTCCTCCCTTCCACACATCTGGGCATGCATCCTTGCCATGTTGAGAAGGGCTAAGACCCCAGGACTTGGATGCTAGCTCTGGGAGGAGATGGAAGCCCAAGTTGAGTTTTGAGCTCAATTTTATAATTCAATTCTGCTCATCCAGAGAGCTCTGCATTAGAATCTGGGGTACACAGGGGTAGTTTATTCCCCATAAAGCTTCTCCTTACCTGTACCTCTTCAGGGGAAAGGGATCAAAAGATTAGAACTTGGGCAGTTCAGGGACTCTTGCCCAGAACATCAAAACCTACACTTGACCTAATAATATGCCATTCAGAGATGGGCGAAGGCATCACTAACGGGTGGCATTGAGCTGGGTCTTGGAGGATGGATAGAAATCTGACAGGAGGATGAGGGTATTTATTCCTCAGACTCCCTGAGAGGTAGGGAGGGGAGTGCATGGGGCAAGGTTGCCCAGGAGAGCTTTCCCACAGCCACGGAGGCATTCTCTACTTCTTTGATGTTCTCACCATCTAATTTGAGTTGTCTAAGTGATGGATGGGCTGGGAGGGCTGTTTCTCAGTGGGTAAGGGATTCTGAGTCTGCTGGGTCGGCATGTTTTGGCAGGCTGTCTGTCTTGATTTGTTTCTTTGAAGGGCCATTGCTCAGAAAGACTTTGTGATCAGCAGAGCCTGGGGCTGCTAGGTTGTGTCTGTTTCTGTGCTCTAGCAGGCATGCTATCCCAGGCTCAAAACTCTGTTATCTTTATTATTCAGCCTCTAGTAATTCTCCCCTGGAGGAGGGATAACTCCAGCTGATACCTGGGCAACTCTGTCCATTCAGTGTTCAGTGGGATGGGGATTCCAAGATGAGGTGGGATCTTTGGCTTCACTGCTGGGGACCTGTTGAGTGAACTTAGGTGGAGAATGAGATGACATAATAGCAAGTAGGATGGGTCATGTGTCATATTACATCCATGCTTCCAATCACTCATGCAGCCTATAGTCACCAGGCTCTTGTTTTGGCACAGATAAGATACGGTGCCTATTTTCCCCAGGAATAAGCCAGTAAACATAGCATGTGAACATGCCATGTCAGAGGGAAGTTCAGGGACTCTCTGGAGCATGGAGGAGTGTTTCTGCCTTAGCCTAAGATGGGGCATGGTCAGGGAAGATTCAACCTCTAAGCACCCAGCATCCCAAATAGAACTGCCATAAGGACCCAATGACTATTTTAAAGATGCCTGAACACTGTGTAGACGGTTAAGTAAAAGAGAACAGGTTTTATTGTTTTTATTGCTATATCTGGTTCCACAGCACAACAGAATCCTTCAAATAACCGTGGTGTTGAAAATTTTTACTCAGATTGCTTTTGCCTCTAAACCCCAGCATCCAGCATTTTCCCACCTCATTTCTCTTCTCTATGTTCTTCTCCCAACCTTCTTCTCTACCAATCCCCAAGCCACATTTTTCCAATACTACATTTTAGGTGGTGCAGTGGTAAAGAATCCACCTGCCAATGCAGGAGGCACAAGAGACATGGGTTTTATCCCTCGGTTGGGAAGATCCCCTGGAGAAGGAAATGGCAACCCACTCCAGTATTCCTGCCTGGAAAATTGTATGGACAGAGGAGTCCAGTGGGCCACAAAGTCCATGGGCCCACAAAGAGCTGGACATGACTAAGCAGGATGCATACACACCTTACCTAGCTTCGTGTGGAAAACTTCTCTGAGCACGCTAATTTCATTGTCTCCTTCCTGCCTCCCACACAGGCAACCCCACCTTCCAACACTGCTTCTAGGGGGAGGGAAGGCTATGAGCAGGGACCTGCTTGCACTCCTCTGGCCCCAAGCCCCAGCAGTCCAAATGCCTGCTGCAACCAACATGACTTCCCAACGTGCTTTTTTTTTTTTAATTTACATCGTCTTTGGTGTTGAAGATTTGTCATATGTTTATTGTCTATTTGACGTCCTCTTTTTAAAAAGTAATTTTATTTATTTACTTTTGACTGCACTGGGTCTTTGTTGCTTTGCCCGGGCTTTCTCTAGTTCAGAGAGCAGGGGCTACTCTCTAGTTGGGGTGCGCAGGCTCCTCATTGCAGTGGCTTCTCTTGCTATGGAGCACAGGCTCTAGGGTGTCTGGGCTTCAGTAACTGTGGTGCAGGGGCTGCGCAGCATGAGGATCTTCCCAGACCAGGGACTGAACCTATGTCTCCTGCATTGGCAGGTGGCTTCTTATCCACTGAACCACTGTGGAAGTCCTACAACTTTCTTAATGTTGTCCTCTTATCACTTTGTAAATGGAAGTCTTATCTTTCCCACTCTATTATAATTTACTGAAGGCCAGGACCAACACCCTTGAAAGCTTTTCTGTGCTCCACACAGGCTGGCATTGTGAGAAGTACTCAGTGTTTGTCATCACTTTATCAAGAGGTTGATAAAAATGAGGCTGTTAATTCCATCTCTGGGACTTCATTTGCAATTAAATGGATGGTGATGCCTTGGTTATGGCTTAATTAATAAATTCAATAAACATGAATTAAGGATCTATGATGAGTGAGATGCTACATACAGGCTCCACAGAGATGAATGGCAGGTCCCTGCTCTCAAGAAGTTCATAGTCTAGTAGGAGAGACGAACATGTGCAAACAGATATTTATAATACCATGGGTAATTGCTACAGAATAGGTTTGTTTAAAGGACTGTGAAAACCCAAAGGAGGCAGTGAGAGACTATGCTTGCTGACATGATGGATTATCTTCATTTTGAAGGATGCAAACAAGATTTCCAAAGGGGTAGGGGGGAACATTCCAGGCAGAATATGAGAGGGTGCAAAGATCCAGAAGCACAGTGGGATGGGAAGCTTCTTCGGAACAACCTGGGCATCTCAGTGTGTCTAAGACATGGGTGCTGCTTTGGGGAATGGTGTCAGATTGCACAAGCCCTTTTGTACCAGCTCAAGGACTGAGACTCTATGTGGTACTCACAGAGCGCCAAAGGAGGTTTCCAGACATGTGAGTCAGTGCCATGATCCTGTTCAGAAGATACTGTTTGGTCTCTTTCTGTCTGGAGTGCCAGGGAGGGCTACACAGAGGCCAGAGAGGCTGAAGGATCAAATGGATTTAGGAAGAGAAGCTGATGGCAGAGGTCAGTTTACAAGGAAGCTCTAATTATTCTTTAACATATTAAGACTACTTTGGTGGTAGAGAGAACCCATCGACTGTAAGAGGAGGGATGGAAGAAATGGGGAACCATTAACAAAGAAAGAGAGAGTTTTTTTAACTGACTTTTAAAAGGCTTTTCTAAAACACATATATATATATATGTATATATATATATATATGATAGCTATATCATTCGTGATATAGACATTAGTATCAATTAGATTTGTTGTAGGTACAAGCAGAAAAACAATTTAGAGAGTAAATGGTTAAGGACAACTTAGAGCTTTCTCTGTTAATGCTTAACTATCGTGGATGATTGCGTGGTTTGTTCTGGTCTCCTAGTCATATGTAGAATTAATCCATATCTAACATTTTTTTTGCATAGCATGTGAACAGACAAGCCAGACCTACAGGCTTGTCCACAGCTGTCCAGCTCTGTACCCCGTTTACCTTGGCAGCTTCCTTCCATCCTGGACATCCTTTCCCTAGCCTTCTTCCTGACAGGGAGGCCCTCCCGTGATTCTACACTGTGAGTAGAGATGGGACGAACAGTATGAAATGTGCCAAGGGGCTTCCCAGGGTGCTGCCACCTTGACTGAGTCACCAGAATCTGAATTCTGACCCTCAGTTTTGCAAGATCCCAAAGCCCAGTTCCTCAGTGTTCCAAAGTTAATTAAGTTCAGAAAGGCTGAGCTAACAAAATTCTACCAATTCATTAATTTACCATGAGAAACACAACTGCCAGCGGGGATAGTCACTTGTGTCCTCCAGACCAGTGAGCACATTTACTCTGCTTTGACATTTCCGCAAGAAGCCAAATTTCAGCTTGGAAGTAAGGAGTCCCAACAACTGGAAATAGACATGTGCTGGGATAATGGCCGCTGCTAGAGTTGTCTGATGCCCCCATGTCCCCCAGAGGAATTTTCCCACCCAGACACTTAAGCAGCACAGTCTCCTGTGGCAATTTCCCTGAACTTGTAGACAAAACTTTCAGGGAAAATATTATTTGAGACGCTTGTGTTACTGGTGGTGAAATCAGGAAAGGACTGGGCAATAACAACCTCTGGTTTCAAATCAGAAGTTCCCACAGCCTCCTCTTGAGATTTAATTAATTTACTAGAGCAGCTCATGGAACTTGGGGAAATGCTTACATTTCCTAGCTTATTAAAAGGCTTCATCAAGGATGTGCTTCCCAGGTGGCTTAGCAGTAAAGAATCCACCTGCCAGTGCAAGAGATACAGTTTCCGTCCCTGGGTTGGGAAGACCCCCTGGAGAAGGAAATGGAAGCCCACTCCAGTGTTCTTGCCTGGGAAATGCCATGGGCAGAGGAGCCTGGCCGGCTACAGTCCATGGAGTTGGAAAGAGTCGGAAATGACTGAGCGACTAAACAGCAACAACAGCATCATAAAGGATGAAGATGAACAGCGAGATGAGGAGACGCCTAGGGCAAGATCCAGGAGGGTCTCAGGCACAAGAGATCTGTCTCCATCAAGCCGGGGGTTCCCTGCTGGGGCGGACATACGTGCCAACCTGGAGGCTGCCTAACCCTCTACAGTTGGGATTTTATGGAGGCTTCTTCACAAGAGCACAATCAATTATTAACTCCATTTCCTACCCCACTCCCCTCTCTGGAAGATGGGGTGTGGAGATGAAACTTAAAACTGAACGTTCCTCATCATGGCTTGGGCCTCCTGGTGACCAGCTCCCAGCCAGAAGCCCACCCGAAGCCACAGGCATAGAACAAAAGACCGTCCTAATGCTCTTACGACTCAGAAATTTACAAGAGTTTTAGGAGCCATGTGTCAGAGACGAGATCAAAGTCAAATATCAGAATATGAGATGCTCCTAGAATCGTTATCACTTGGCAGCGTACAAGGGTTTTAGGAGCTCTGTGGCAGGAACTGGGCACAGAGACCAATATGCATATGTTCTGTTATTCTCTATTCTTTCACACAGTCTACTGAGTCAAACTCTAATCTTTCTGGAAACACCCTCACAGACACACCCAGAAATAATGTTTAGGAAAATATCTGGGGACCCGGTGACCCAGTCAAGCTGATGCAGAAAATGAACCATCACAACATTGAAGGTCAGAGAAAGGTTAAGTAGATTATGGTACCTTCTCAAGAGGCTGTCGTTTTCTGTGATGACCTCTTTTTTTCTTTCTGAAGTTTGCTTTTTCTGGCTCAGGTGGGCCTCACCACACATCTCACCGGCAGGTAAGCTGTAGCTTTCCTTTGTTCAGTTCAGTCTCTACCTTGGGTCTTCCAAACAGACACTTTTCCTTCTGCCAGCAGAGTGGGATCTGAGGAGAAAGAAGAGAGAAACACATGTGGTCAGTCTGCACTATTTAATTGGAAAGGACATTGCTCTCTAAGTAAAAAACTAAGGTAAGAGTAGTAAAAACACTCACGTATTCCATTCATCCAGGAATTCCACTTAACGAAGGTAAACAATTAAAAAAAAAAAATAAGAAGAGCTAAAACTAGAGAATTCCATGGACAGAGAAGCAGGACAGGCTGTAGTCCATGGAACTGCAGAGTTGGACACGACTGTGCAACTAACTTTCGCTTTCACTTTCATCACTATGAAATCGATGGCAATGCAAAGTCCAACAATATGGAATCACTGATTTAAAATACAGTGAGTGCATGTAAGACAGTACTGGGTAGCTTAAAAAAAATAGGTGATAGGACTGAAATGAATCCTGGAAACATTTTTCTGTTATAATGCTAAGTTAAAAGGCTGGCTACAACTGTGTAAAAATTTATTAGCACAAGAAAAAACAAAGAGATCTAGTATAAAGACAAGTTCTAGAAACTGTGTAAGACCTGGGATATTTGAGTGATGTGTTTCCTTCGGTTCCGAAAAAGTTCTCTAATGTTGTCACACTGGTTTTGCAATTAAAAATAAAGACATGCTACCCACACTGGCCTTTATAATTGGTTATTTTTGTGTACTGAGACATTGAATGAATTATATTTGAACGTGGCCATTGCATCCTTCCAGGCTTGGTGTCGGAGGCCAAGTAGCCCGGCACCCGCGGCTGGCCTGTCCTCACAGTGAGAGCGTTTTCCCCGCTGCAGGCAGCAGGAGCGTGAGAGACAAGCCCAGCAGACAGTGTGGCTTTGTGCCTGTGAGTCAGTTGTGTCAAAATACATTGTACTTCACACCCTTTCTGACTCCCAGCCCTGAGAGACACACAATTCCTTCCTCGCAACTTGCTCAAAGCTTTCTGGTTTTGTTGCTTTGTAAATATGAAATTCATCCCGAAATTTGGAGTTTCTCATGACCTGAGAGACCCTACCAGCTCTGCTCCGAGCATGCACAGAAGGGAAAACGTGGTTCTTGTTTTCCATTCCAGAGCCTGCACCCCATGATGTAGTCAAGCAAAGCATCCAAGGACTAGACGCCATGATGGACATGCACGTGACAAGCAGCTCCAGGTAATGCTCTGATGAGTGGCTCTGAGCACAGCACAGACCAAAAACAGTGCTCCAAGACCAGCTAACCAGCTTAAGAACCAGTGGCTCATCGGGTGGAGGTGGAAAAGACTAGAAAAGTTCTCTAAGCCTACCTCCTGTGCTTGGCACAAACCCTCCCATCCTTCCATCCCTGTGAAGCTGTCAACCAGCTGCGGCCTGCCTGCAGCCATGATAACACACCTCTCAGAGGGCAAGCAGCTACCAGAATCACTTTCCATAGCTTGTATTTCATGCTGCTTTCAGGGAGCACCACCTCTAAGTCTCGTAACACAGGTACACCTATGACATGCCCAGCACTGCTCTAAATGTTTTCCATATATTAACTAATTTCTGTGGCTTCCTGGATGGCAAAGTGGTAAAGAATCCACCTTCATATGCAGGAGATGCAAGACACACGAGTTCTACCCCTGGGTTGGAAAAATCCCCTGGAGAAGCAAATAGCAACCTGCTCCAAAATTCTTGCCTGGAAAAATCCCATGGATGGAGGAGCCTGACAGGTTACCATCCATGGGGTCACAAAGAGTCAGACACTACTGAACAATTATAATGGGCTTCCCTGGTGGCTCAGATGGTAAAGAATCTGCCTGCAATGCTAGAGACCCAGCTTTTGATCCCTGGGTAGGGAAGATACCCTGGAGAAGGGAGTGGCTACCCATTGCAGTTGACAGAGGAGGACACCAAATAGTTTAAGTAACTTGTTCAGGGTCAAAGTTAACAGCTGGTGAGCAGTGATGACTCCATTCCAGGCTGCCTGGCTCCAGAGGTCAAACTCTTAGCTCTGCTGTATTGCCTATTGAATGTACATCCACCAGTGAGACCGTCTTCTGCCTTCTGGAGTCAAACCACAAAGAGGGCTTGACTCTCCTTTCACATGCTAAGTGTTTAAACACCATCCTTCTATATCCCTCCCTCAGTTGCTTTCCCTAGGCCACTAAGCCCTCCACACACCAAGCCCTGCATCTGCTGGGTCTCACCACTTCACTGCTCCTCAGAGCATCACCAAGCAGAAGCTCAATTGTTTTCTTATGTAGAATTGTTTCACATGGGCGCCTCTGACAGCCAAGTCTCCCAGGGGTCAACCAGATGTATGATTCTCCACTGTCTCCATCTCAGCCCTTTTTAGGGTATTAGAGGGTCTGAAATCATTCAGAAAGGAAAGTGAGGGCTGTTAGTGCATTAGGACAGGATTCCTCAATCTGATTTTCAAAGGAGACTGGCTTTTCATATCCCCAGAGACTTAATAAAACTACCAAGTGAGGAGGAAAAGAAAGAGAGAGGAGGAGTAATTACAGAGTTCAAAATCAGGAAAAGAGCCACTGCTATTTCTATTTTCCATATCACCACTATAAATTTGGTGCCTGATAGAAGTGGTAGGGGTGGTGGTTCTGACTGTACAAAGTGTCAGATGCTGCTGATAAACTCTGAGCTATTAGCAGGAGATTTTCTGCCAGAACTAAGTTTACATCGTCCATGGAAAGAATCAATGTGAAGGAAAACGGAAGCCAGCAGCCAATCAGAACAGACATGTGGACCATCAGAAAGGATGCTGGCCAATAGGATCAGTGTTTCTACCAACGAAATGCCATCCAGCACAGACCTTCTAATGAATCAGTTTGGTCAACATTCAGACGAATAATGTTTACTAAAAATTTTAAAATTACCAGTTTTCCCACACAATTGAAACAGAAAGTATATTTTACATCAGTGACATCGTTTAGTGTCTCTCTCCTTTCTCCCTTCCTCTCTCCCTCCCTCTGCCCCACCTTATAACAACCTCTCTCTCTTTCCTGTGCATTTTAAAGAATTATATGATGAGAGATCTTTTATTTTTTAAAGATCCATTGAGATAGTTACTGAGTTTGCCTTTGCAATCTGGAAACTCATACACTTCAGATGTGGAAATTCTACTGAAATATTCTTCCCCGAATTCATCCATGAATGTCCTCTGTGCTTTGCTATCCCTTTTAGAATTAATCATCTAATTTTTGGCTGTGCTGGGTCTTCAGTGCTGCATGCGGGCTCTCTCTAGTTTCTCTAGAGCAGGGGGGCTACCCTTCATTGCAACACAGGGGCTTCTCATTGTGGGGGCTTCTCTTGTTGTGGAGCACCAGCTCTCAGGCACACGGTCCTCAGTACCTATGGCACATGGACTCCTTGCGGCACGTGGATTCGGTAGTTGCCTCGCACAGACTTAGTCGCCCCAGGCACATGGAATCTTCCCAGACCAGGCATCGAACCTGTGTCCCCTGCATGGCAAGCAGATTCCCAACCACTGGATGGCCAGAGAAATCCCTCTGCAATTAATATTCTTAATCAAACTGATCCCCTGTATTTCTCATTTCTTCTGTTTTTTCACACCATTTGTGAGGGAATCTCCCAAAATCTATGTGCAGTTTCTCATCTTCTATCAAATTTTTAACTCCCCACAAATTTTTTCTCATGAATATTCCTATTTTCTTATAGCATCCTATTTCTGTTTTACCGTACAATATTTTCTCTTGTCTTTATGGACATAAATAAAAGGATTTTTACATTTATTTTTAAATTGAAGGATAATTGCTTTACAGAATTTTGCTGTTTTCTGACAAACCTCAACATGAATCAGTCATAGGTATATATACATATATCCTCTCCCTCTTGACCTCCCTCCCATCTCCTGCCCCATCCCACCCCTCTAGGTGGATACAGAACCCCTATTTGAGTTTCCTGAGATAGACAGCAAATTCTCATTGGCTGTCTATTTTACATATGGGAATATAAGTTTCCATGTCACTCTCTCCATACATCTTACCCTCTCCTCCCCTCTCCCCATGTCCATAAGTCTGTTCTCTACGTCTCTTTTTCCACTGCTGACCTGCAAATAAATTATTCGGTACTATCTCTCTAGAGTCCATATACATGCGTTAGTATATGATATTTATCTTGGTCTTTCGGACTTACTTCACTCCATCTAAAAGGATTTTTAAAGTTCACTTCTCCTGCTTCCTTTCAAAATCTCCTTTCCTGCCCCATCATGTCACTCACAAAAGAGGTTTTCTTTGCTTCAAGTTGGTCTTCACTGCTGAGACACCACTAAGCTAATAGGAATCTGTGTGCCTAAGGAGAGCTTTTGACTCGGGAGTTTGTTTGATTGAGAGAATCCCAGCTATTGACATCAGAACATCATTTCTCTTGGCTAACCCATGTTCCTGAGAAATGATTTTGCCATCACCTTCCTGAAAGCGTAGCCTGACTGGCAGCCTCCCACAAGCCAAGGAGAATGATCTAATCATTCAGTATGTATGTTTCTATTCGTCCCCTCAATACTCTGTCACCTGATGCAGACAGCTGACTCATTGGAAAAGACCCCTATGCTGGGAAGGATTGAAGGCAAAAAGAGAAGGGAGTGGCAGAGAATGAGATAGTTGGATAGCGTCACCAACTCAATGGACAGGAATTTGAGCAAACTCTGGGAGATAGTCGGAGAAGGCAATGGCACCCTACTCCAGTACTCTTGCCTGGAAAATCCCATGGATGGAGGAGCCTGGTAGGCTGCAGTCCATGGGGTCAGTAACAGTCGGGCACGACTGAGCGACTTCACTTTCAATTTTCACTTTCATGCATTGGAGAAGGAAATGGCACCCCACTCCATTGTTCTTGCCTGGAGAATCCCAGGGACAGGGGAGCCTGGTGGGCTGCCGTCCATGGGGTCGCACAGAGTCGGACACGACTGAAGTGACTTATCAGCAGCAGCAGCATCCAGGAGATAGCAAAGGACAAGGAAGTCTGGCATGCTGCACTCCATGGGGTCACAAAAAGTCTGACATGATTTAGTGACTGAATAACATTCTTTCCCCTATTTTCAGTAAGTACCCTATCTACAGTTGTTCCTAGATTTTCTGAGTCCAGAATCCCTCTGGACTGGTTCAACTCTGGACTTGGTTCAACTCTCCGAGAAGGAAACCCCTAATCTCCTTCCAAGATGTTGGGTGATGTCACCCGGCTGTAGAGCTTTGGGAGGGACTCTTACCTAACTGCATCTTACACAGAAATTTAACTGCTTCTCCCGTTTTCAGCATCCCCTGCCTTTCCACTGTCAGAGGGCTTCATACCTCCTGAGGTTCTGGAACTCTGCATGGTTGATGGTTTCAGATTTCTCTGTCCTGAAAAATTAGTTACCACCCACTTGTTCTCCAGCTTTCAGAATTTGTGCTACTGCTATTTTCTTTCCCAATTTCTTTGTTCCTTGGGTCCATGCCATTTTGCCCCCTGTATTTTTATTTCTAAGGGGCTTCAGGAGGAAAATGTGATCAAAAAGCATACTCCTCCTGATATATAATGAGAAGTCACAAGCATCAAGTCTTTATCTCTTCCTTCATATCAACAACTTGTAGGAAGAAAATGGCAATAGTGTTGGCCCCTAGAGAAGGAAGACAAGAAAGAAAGGACTGCAGATTTTCCTCTGTAGACCCTCTTGGACAGTTCAAATTTTCACCATGTACTATACCCCAGTGTTCACTGTTGCACTATTTACAGCAACCAAGACATGGAAGGAACCTAAATGTCCATCAACAGAGGAATGGATAAGGAAGACGTGGTACATTTTTATAATGGAATACTACTTTAGCACAAAAAAGAATGAAATCATGCCTCTTGCAGCAACTCGGATGGTTCATATGATACTCGGAGAGTATCATACTGAGCAAAGTAAGTCAGACAAAGACAAATATCTTATGATATCCCTTATAGGCAGAATCTTAAAAGAAGTGATACAAATGAACTTATTTACAAAAAAGAAACAGTCTCTCAGAATTAGAGAATTAATTTATGGTTACCATCGGGGGAAGGGTCGTTAGGGAATTTGGGATTGATGTGCACACACTGCTGTGATTAAAATGTATAACCAACAAGGGCCTTCTGTAAGCACAGGGAACTCTGTTCAATGTTATGTGGTAGGCTGGATGGGAGGGCAGTTTGGGGGAGAATGTATACAGGTGTATGTATGGCTGCTATGGACCTGAAAGTGTCACAAGTTTGCCAATGTAAAACAAAAAGTTAAAAAAAATTTCACCATGTGCAGAAATTACCTTTGCAAACTAATCAGCCAATATAACAAAACAAAAAAAGCTTCTGTGAACATCTTTCTATTTGCAACCAGCCTATGTTAGGAAAGAGTATTGTCACCGCTCATTTCTTTGTTCAGTTTGCTGCAAAGACATAACCCCAAATTGCATTATTTTATAATCTGCATAATTTATGCAATTTCCTTCAACCTCGAATCAAGGTTAGAGGGAATGTTATTGATCACTGAAGGCTGTCGGTGGCTGATATCCAAGGGTGGCGTACAGATGGGTTGACATCTAAGTGTGACCTCTCTTAGTTAAGGACCAGCGTCTGATCCGGCTGCAGCCACTGACCCTCCCTGACTTCAACACACTCTGCAGTCTCTGGCAGGGCTCACGGAGGAATGGCTAACTGAATAAAAATTGTATCTTCCATGACATGAGTTTTCAGTAATCAGTAGGAAAACAATGCTGAACGTACCTCCATCCTACATAACACACATTGGCCAAGAATCAATTTATACTCAGCTGATCAGTGACTGTGCAACAGTAAGGTAAATGTCAGTTGGCTCACAAGTGAGAGGACAGTAGGGGTTCCATGTGTTACTCACTGAGAGCCTACAACCACAAAGAGGGGCTTCTAAGGAAGGAATCTTGCCATAGTTTGTTCTGCTTTTTCCCTGTGAGCGTAAGAGTTGTCATACTTTCGCATCTGCTTTTATAAGATTCTCAGGAGCAGTGTGACTTGTACCTGTTTTTGCTATCAGAGACGCAGTCTTGAATGATGCCTCTGCACTGTTAGCCTTTTTTATTTCCCCTTTAAAAGTAAGATCCACATACCACCAGACTGGAATATATTCTTTTATGTTTGCTTTTTAAACATTCAATTAATATAGTGAAAAGCTTTGTTTGCAAGCAACGCAAGAGCTCTGCTGGCCTCACACCATGCTTTGTGACAGAACTCACATGGAGCACAGGAGACTGGAACTCACTGGAGCGACATCGATAAAATCCTACTTTCCGAGAGTTACCATCATGCTTCCTCTTCACCTTTTCCTTCTTCAGTGCCTTGTCCAAAATAATTGAATTCACAGAGTCTTGGTTACTATTTTTTAAATAATTTTATTTTCCGCTGTGCTGGGCCTTTGTTGCTGTGCAGGCTTTTCTCGAGTTGCACCAAGTGTAGGCTACTTCCTAGTCACGGTGTGTGGGCTTCTCATGGGGGCGGCTTCTCTCGTTGCAGAGCTCAGGTTCCAGGACTCACAGGCTTCAGTAGTTACAGCACATGAGCTCAGTAGCTGCAGCTCCCAGGCTCTAGAACACAGGCTCGATAGCTGTGGTGCATGGGCTTAGCTGCCCTGCAGCATGTGGGATCTTTCTGGACCAGGGGTGAAACCCGTTATCTCCTGCCCTGGCAGGTGGATTCTTTGCCACAGAGCTACCTGGGAAGCACTCTATTTATTTTTATGACATTACTTTGAGACCTATAGTATTTCTGTTTTCCTCATAACTATGTTTTAATTTTCAAAATTTATTTTTATTTTTTGGCCATGCCACAAAACAGCTGGGAACTAGTTCCCAGCCAGGGATTAAACCTGTGCCCTCTGCATTGAAAGCGCAGAGTCTTAACCACTGGACTGTCAGGGAAATCCCTCTTTGTGGGAAGTCCTTTTCATTAATATTTTTAATAACTTTTTCTAAGAATGCTGCTGCTGCTGCTAAGTCACTTCAGTCGTGTCCGACTCTGTGCGACCCCATAGACTGCAGCCCACTAGGCTCCCCCGTCCTTGAGATTCTCCAGGCAAGAACACTGGAATGGGTTGCCATTTCCTTCTCCAATGCATGAAAGTGAAAAGAATAGTTATAGATTTACAGAAAAGTTGTGAACAGGGAGTTCCCATATATTATTATACACCCAGTTTCCCTTATTGCCAGCATCTTATGTTGCTATGGTTCCTTTGGCACAACTATCGAACCAATGCTGATTCATAATTGTTAGCTAAAGTGCATACTTTATTCAGATTTCCTTAGGTTTTGCCACATTACATTTTGTTGTCATGTCTCCTTCGGCCCCTGTTGTAGGTAACAAGTTTCTCAGGCTCTGCTTATCTTTGGTGACCTTGACAGTTTCAAGGAATGCTGATCAGGTGTTTTGTTAAAAAAAAAAAAAAAAGTCCCTCAATTGGGGATTGTTGTTACTCATACTTTTACCAAAGTTAAGGGTCTGGGGGAGGAAGTCTGCAGAGGTAAAATCCTATTCTCATCACACTCTATCAAGAATTCGTGCTATTAACATTACTTGTCACTCATCACTGTGGTTGTTAACTTTGATCATCTGGTTGGAGGTAATGTTTCCAGGCTTTACCACTGTCAAGTTATTCCTTTTCCTTCCCTTTCCACAGTGCCTTTTCACTCAACCTCCAACAATGTGTCAGATTTATCATTTAAATACTCTTGTTGGTCTATGGCTCAAGATTCTGTTCCAAGCTGGTCTCAAGTACTGTGTCTCCTGGACGTGCCTGACTCACCAGTTTTGGGGATGGTAGTTTGCTCTAAGGCCTCAGCTCTTTGACGGATCCAAGAAAAGTCATTCATTTCTTTGTCTATCTTTTTCTTATTTTAAGGATGACAGTGACAGTTTTCAGACATTTTACAAATTAGAGCTAAAACTGGAAGTCTCTTTACACTATTTTTACACCTTAATGAATCACCATGAGTCACTAATCCATTTTTGTGCATCTGGGATAAACACAACACGACGTGACCAGGGAAGGCAAGAGGAAGAAACAGAAATGCAATTGTTCCTCGGGATCTGTAGGAGATCAATTTCAGGGGCCCCCAGGATACCAAACCCTGCAGACATTCCAGTCTCTTATATGACATGGCACAGCATTTGGTGTAACCTATGCTCATCCTCCCATACACTTTAGATCATCTCCAGATTCTTCCATACACTGTAAATATTATCTAGGTAGTTTTTCTCATTTCTAGTTCAAGTTTTGCTTTCTAGAAATTTCTGGACTGTTTAAAAAATACTTTCAATCTGTAGTTGGTTGAATCCGCATATAGAAAACCCACAGCAGGCCAACTGTAATCACAAATACCATGAGGCCGCGGTACTGAGATAACTTGACTCTGTGAATGGCACTGTAGCCAAGATGGACTGAGGCACATGCTGTGGGTGCTCTTGCAGCCTTCAAGGGTTTCAGTTCAGTTCAATCGCTCAGTCGTGTCTGACTCTTTGCGAGCCCATGAATCACAGCACGCCAGGCCTCCCTGTCCATCACCAACTCCCGGAGTTCACTCAGATTTATGTCCATTGAGTCAATGATGCCATCCAGCCATCTCATCCTCCGTTGTCCCCTTCTCCTCCTGCCCCCAATCCCTCCTAGCATCAGAGTCTTTTCCAATGAGTCAACTCTTTGCATGAGGTGGCCAAAGTACTGAAGTTTCAGCTTTAGCAACATTCCTTCCAAAGAAATCCCAGGGCTGATCACCTTTAGAATGGACTGGTTGGATCTCTTTGCAGTCCAAGGGACTCTCAAGAGTCTTCTCCAACACCACAGTTCAAAAGCATCAATTCTTCGGCACTCAGCTTTCTTCACAGTCCAACTCTCACATCCATACATGACTACTGGAAAAATCATAGCCTTACTAGATGGACCTTAGTCGGCAAAGTAATGTCTCTGCTTTTGAATATGCTATCTAGGTTTAATGACTTATAAAGAAACAGGGTTTCTGAGAAAAATCATAAATCACACATGTATATTCAGTAGGTATAACTGAATCACTTTGCTGTAACCTGAAACTAGCACAATATTGTAAATCAACTATACATCAATAAAAATAATAGATTGATAGATAAGTTGGAGGCATAAATTGGAGACACAGTGACGGCATAAAGTTAAGAGCACTTATATATATATATTGATCTTATTATAATGTCAACTACTAAAAGTCGTATCAGTGGACAGTTTGGTGATCTAATCATTGCAAAATCAAAAAAGAAGAAAACTTGACACCCATTGCTTTTATTTTTTTTTTTAATTTTCTGTTTTGTATTGAGGTATGACCCAATATTCATTGGAAGGACTGATGCTGAAGCTGAAGCTCTAATAATTTGGGCACCTGATGCAAGGAGCCAACTCATTGGAACAGACCCTGATGCTGGAAAGAGTGAAGGCAGGAGGAGAAGGGAATGACAGAGGATGAGATGATTGGATGGCGTCATCAATTCAATGGACATGAGTTTGAGCAAACTTTGAGAGATGGTAAAGGATAAGGAAGCCTGGTGTGCTGCAGTCCAGGGGGTCACAAAGAGTCAGACATGACTGAGTGAACAACAACAACATAGCTGATTAACAGTGTTGTGATAGTTTCAGGGGAATGATGAAGGGATTTCGCTATACATATACATGTACCCATTCTCCCCCAAAGTCCCCTCCCACCCAGGCTGCCACACAACATTGAGCAGAATTCCCTGTACTCTGCAGTAGGTCCTTGCTGGTTATTCATTTTAAAAAATAGTAGAGTGTACATGTCCATGCCAAACTCCCTAACTATCCCTTCCCCACTAGTGACCATAAGCTTGTTTTCTAAGTCTGTGAGTCTCTGTTTTACTAGTAAGTTCATTTGTATCATTTTTTTAGATTCCACCTATAAGGTATATCATACTATACTTCCCCTTCTCTATCTGACTTAACTTCACTCAGAGTGACAATTGCTAGGTCCATCCATGTTGCTGCCAATGGCATGATTTCACTCTTTTTTATGCCTGAGTAATATTCCATATTTTTCTTTATCCATTCATCTGTTGACAGGCATTTAGGTTGCTTCCATGTCTTGGCTAGTGTAAACAGTGCTGCAGTGTACATGGGAGGGCATGCACTCTTTCAGATCAAGTTTTTCCCCAGATATATGACAAGACTAGGATTGCAGGATTACATGGTTGCTCTTTCATATGCACTGATCTTGTTATAATGTCAGCTACTAAAAGTGGTCTCAGGGGACAGTCTGATAATCTAATCATTGTCAAATCACAAAGGAAGCTTTCATCCATTGCTTTCAAATCAAAATCCTCACCTTTGGAAAATTTACTTCCACTTATTTGGATTATCCCCAACACTTTTATTCAAAATTTCAATTATTGACTTACCCTTGTGTAACTTACAACTAATTTGTCCCAGAGTCTCATCATACAGCTACATTGCTAAATATTAGACTGCTTTAGAGGAAATATATATTAGTAGTGAAAGGAATCAGTTTTATAAAGACTTATTATAAAGCTATGATAGTTAAGGCAGATGGATATTTCAATAGAATACTCAAACAGAACAGTGGGACAGAACAGAAAGTCCAGAAACAAGTCTACACATGTGAAGAAATTTTATATGTAATAGTCACAGATTTGTGAATTAATGGATGGTTATTAATTATAAGCAGGGCTGGTCTATTGATTTTTTCATAGTTAAAAAAATGAAAGTGGAATCCAACCCACATCATTCACATAGATTAGCAGAAATCGGCTGATGCCAAGTGTTAATGAAGATGTGGAATGACAAATCAGCCCTCAAAAACACTGCTGGTAGCATGATTTTTCTTTAATTGCTATAAAAAATATTTTTTCCAAGTAAATTTGAGGATGCATGCACCACTATCAGAAGTACCACTCCCAACCATCTACCCTAGAGTGGTAGCTCACAATTCTCTCAGACCAAGTGTGTTCTTTTGATAATAAATAGTTTATAACATACTCTTTGCTATCCTTATGAAATTCATAAATAATAAAAACTTACCTACACACATAATTTCAGAAGTCAAGATAAATCAGAGAATCAAGGCTCTACTGTGAAGCAAACTAAACTGTGGCATAATTTTGAGCCAATGATCAAGAATAAGAAAAGAATTTTGTTTTCTCTTGGGGCTAGAAACATTCTGCTTTGAGAGGCATTAAATCCATGGCATCACCAGCTCAATGGACATGAGTCTGAGTAAGCTCCGGGAGTTGGTGATGGACAGGGAAGCCTGGTGTGCTGCAGTCTGTAGGGTTGCAAATAGTTGGACACACCTGAGCAACTGAACTGAACTGAGATCCATGAAGAAGGAAAGATAATTCTAGAACACTACTTCATTCTTCCATTGAAGATATCTACAGGGCTTCCCTGGTGGTCTAGTGGTTAAAAATCAACCTTGCAATGCAAGAGTCACAAATGGGATCTGTGGTCCGGGAAGATCCCACACACCTCTGAGAAATTAAGTCCATGTGCCCCAACTACTGAGCCCGTGCTCTAAAGCCTGTGAGCCCAACCTACTGAAGCCCACGTGGCTAAATCCTGTGCTCCACAATAGGAGAAACCACCACAATGAGAAGCCCCATCACTGCAACAAAGAGTAGCTGGCCCCTGCTCACAGCAACTAGAGAAAAGCCCACACACAGCAGCAAAGACCCACCACCACCAAAATAATAATAATAAAATAAACAAATGTTAAAAAAAGATATTTACAAAGTCATAAAAAAAAAAATCAACAAGAGGGAATTCCTTGATGGTCCAGCAGTTAGGAGTCTGCACTTTCAATGCCGAGTGTGCAGGTTCAATGCCTGGTCAGGGAACTAAGATTCCATAAGCAGCACAGTCTGGTGATAAATAAATTTTAAAAGGATAGATTTTTAAAAAATCAACACAGTGCCAAACTGTCATTTTAATGGGAAATAGAGTATAACCATCTGAGGCTGGTCTATTTCATCCCATTGTAGATCCATTCATCTACTGATAGAGACATGAGTTGCTTTCATTTTTTGGCCTTGTGAATAATGTTGCTGTGAACATGGGTATAGAAATGCCTGTTTGAGTTTCTGCTTTCAATTCTTCTAGGTATGTACCCAGGAGTGAACTTGTTGGATTATTGGTAATTCTGTTTATTTATTTATTTATTTATTTTGAGGAACCAACATACCATTTTCTACAGCGGCTGTAATATTTTACATTCCCACAAGCAATGCACAACAGCTCCAATTTCTCCACATTCTCACCAATACTTATTTTCCGCTTTTTGGATGAGAGCTATCCTAATGGGTATGACGTGATGTCTCACTGTGGCTTTGATTTCCACATCTCTCATTATTAACAACACGGAGCCTCTTTTCACGTACTCGTTGTTCTCTTCTTTGGAGGAAGGTCTAAGCAAATGGCCTTTGCTTGTTTCTAATAGAGTTGTTTGGTTATTAATGTTATTGAGTTGTAGAAGTTCTTCATCTGTCCTATATATACATGTATTCTTACCACTATAATTTACAGTCATACATGACTGCAATTATTTTCTCCCATTCCATGGGAAATACTTCAAAAGAGCAGAATGACCACAAACGAAGCAGTGACTAAGGCAGACTGACACAGGCTTGTTGAGTAGCAAATTAAGTACCACCAGGGGAACTGCTGTTGGTGACATGATTTTCTGAAATGGTGAATAGATGGTCATGTTCTGAACCAAAATGCTTTAAAAGTGAAAAAAATTCCACAGTAGTTACAGTCTTGAAAACCTCATTAAACTATGCAAAACACCTTATGTGTTTTCTGTAAAATAAAGTTATTTTCTAGACAATTATCAACTGATTTCTCACCTCAAGGTCAGGCAGGTCACACGAGATGTCAAAGGTGAATCTTCATTTGTAATACAGAGAAGTAATTATAAAGCTATGCACGGGAGTGACACCAGTTTCAAGCAGTGACACTTATCTTTGGGAGTGGGGTGGGCAAGAGGAAAATGAGACTAAGGAAGAGTGTGCAGGACTTTATTCCTAATATTTTGTGTCACAAACTGGGCAATAGCAACATGGAAGTTTAATATAAAACTTATATCCTTCATGTCAAAAATGTTTCTGTTTTTATTTTTTTTTAAGTACACATTTTTAAGTCTTTATTGAATTTGTTACAACATCTGTTACCTAATAAAACAAGTTTTATATTTTGGTTTTTTGGCCAGGAGGTATGTGAGATCTTAGCTCCCCAACCAGGAGTCAAACCCCCAACCTCTGCATTGGAAGGCAAAGTCTTAAACACTAGACTGCCAGGGAAAGTCCCCCAAATATTTTTCAACAAAAAAATAAGAGCAAAGATTCATGCAGTCTCTACTTCCAGAGAGACCTGGTTTTGAATTCTGGCTCTGTTACTTACAAGCTGTGTGATGCTGAATAAATCACTGAACTCGCCTGAATGTTAGTTTCCTTTTCCATAAAAGGAAGATAAAAACAGAAGCCTGTACATAGGAATGCTGTAGAATATTGAAACCACAGGATACATTTAAAGCTCTTAGCATCCTGCCTCATTTTACAATAAGCGTACCATTGTGCCAAAGAAAAGCAATCTCTGTTTAAATATGCTTTAAATAGTCTCCATGATTTTTTATTAAATTTTGAAACAGAGTTTACCAGAATAAACAAATATTTGCCTAATAATTGAAACAGAATACTGCTCACTGAGGCCAGTGAAAATTCCATTCAGTTATATAGTCACCCCCAATGCCTTTTTTTTTTCACTCCAAATATATCATTTTTACTTTCGTGGTTTTTAAAAATTCTGCACCATTCTTCTATTTATTTTTTTTTTTTTCAGTAGTGGTGGTAGTGATTTTTTGCTATTTTTTAAATAAGAAATCGTATCCTACCTTCTGTCTGATCAGTGTCAAAACGCACATACCAGCCCTGAATGGAAACACTGAAGAGGTGTTCTTCAGTTACTTGTCAGGTAACTCTATATTGTCCAAATCTTATCAAAATCTGTCTATGAGAACAGACAGTTATGGGGGAGTGCCTGAAGGACATGCTATTCATCCATTCTCTACAAATGAGTTTTACCCTGGGATCACACCATACCATCTGAGAACCATGTGTCTGAACGGCATCATTTTGACTGTTGGAAATTCACTGGGCAGAATTGAACTTCGCTTGCTCTTCTATGATACTGGCTTTCGCTGAGGGATGCAGTAGGAGGCAGCCCAGCAAACTCTGCTCTTCCATTTATAGCTGGGATGGAGGCCAGGATGTTATTCTCTGGATCAAAAAGTGTTTTCTTTATGAAGACCCGAGGGAGGGATTTTTTCTCAGGTCAGCAAGATGAAAACCTTGAGGAACTGGTTTGTCATTATCTTGCGGACAGTATGGCTCTTTTAACTGAGTTTATTTCTCTATTTATTTGAGTCTCCAGAAAATATACAGCCCAATCTTCAGCCTAGCTCTGGTGTCTCTATAAAACCATTTGGCACACATTCCTGAGAGGTGGGTCAATGCACCTTTGAACCGTTTTCTGACCCATATTATCTCTTTGTCCCAACATTTTCAATGATTTATTTCCCCTGCATTTTTGGAAGCTGTCTTTTGTTTATGAAATGAGATAGGAAGAGAGGAAATAGAAAAACAGGGCTAGAATAAAGGAAAGTGAGGACATAAATAAGTAATAAATCAAGTAGATAAAAGTTTGTGTTGCTTATTTTTTAATAGTTCCCAGAGTACCTTGCACTGCACTTTACAACTAGTATATTGTTGGTAAATGTTAGAGTTAAAAAAAAATGATAAAATGTCTCAGCCTCTGGACCATTCTTTTTCCTGCTTGCACATAGCTATAAGTTTGGGCTAGATATAATAAAATTTGATTAATCCCTGAGAAGCAAAAGAAAAAACTTGATAACTTCTGAGTGATGTCTGATATTTCCTGAAGGAAATGTCCTAGCCATTCTCCAAAACTCACTGCAATGTCATCTAATTTATGAAAATACCCCCAAATTGCAAGCAAACATTCTCTATCTCCTCTGAACTCCTTCAGAACCTACTGTCGTTCAACATTCATATAACTTACCTTGTGACATAGATTAAAAGCACATAGATGGTAGATAGATAGAGAGATGGATGTCAGGTAGATATTTGGAAAGGGAAGAAACATGCTTATAGATATTTTTTCATATTCATAAGCATATTAATGATCAGATATTTATTGAATAAATACTTATATCGGTAAATGAAAGTATATTTTATGGGTAGTGTTTTTTAACAAACTTGCATTAAAACTCAGTTCCCACACAACAATATGAATGATTCTCAAAGGCATTATGCTAAGTGAAAAAAGCCAGACACAAATGGCCACATCCTTTTGGTTCCATTTATATAAGATTCTTGCAAGAGCAAAACTATAAGGATTAGAAAACACATCAGCAGTTACCAAGAGCTAGGAGTGAGATAAAAAGTAGACTACAAAGGATGCAAGGGAATTTGGGGAATAATGAAACTCACATGTGTGACTGTGTGGTAGGGGTTACGTGACTGTATACATTTGTCGAAACACTCAGAACTCTACTCCCAGAGGTATGGATTTTACTGTTTGTAAATTATACATAAATTTAAAATAATGAGGACAAAATTTTGTTCAGCATCTGCTGAAAACACTAACAAGATTTTTCATTTTCATTTATGCAGCAAGTTAATCCAATTCCCAGTCACCTAGACATGTAAAATCCTTCCTCTCTATGCCCACAGGAGATACTACTGCTCATCAATTAGGACATTTGTTTTCACTCTGAAGCAAGCAAGGGTCTCATGCAAAATCATCAATAGAGCCCAGGCCCGAGATAGCCACCAACAATCTTTCAGAACTAACATGAGATAAAAATTTCTTTGCTGCCTGGGACTCATGTCATGCCAAACAGACACTTCATTTGCTTAGTGATGGCTGTTCTGGGTGCAGGTGGAATGCTTCCACAAACAGTGACTTTCAGGGAACTAATGTTGTCTTTATCTTAATTCAGTGTCTATTTTTTTTAAACTAGGATATAGATGTCAGTGCAGAATCGCAATTTGTCATCTATATCCAAACATAATTTTCAGAAAACGTGTCTGCAACCATAAAAGTAGATCAGTTGATCTCAGGGTGTGACTGTGACACAAGGAAGGAGATTTGAGGGATCCAGGAAAGTTCTTTTTAGAGAAATTGCTTTTAATCTGAAGGCCACAGGGAGTAGAAGAGTTGGCTAGTGGGCTGGACAAAGATGTTCCAGGCAGAGGCCAGTGCTCAGATCTTGAAGTGGGAGAAAGTATATAGACTTGGCTTAATGAAAGACCACTGGTGCTATAAGAAAAATCGTCTTTGGAATAGGGCAACTCAAGCTCAGGCAGAGTAGGTGGGCAAGGACCAGGTCCCTCCTAGTCCACTCCAAGGATTTTAAATGTATCTGAAAAGCATTAAAAAGCATCAAGTCACATCAAATCATCCTCAATAGTCTGGACCAATGGGCATGATGAAAAGTCAAGAAAAAAGAACTTTCAAGGTACTCTCTAAAATGAAAAAAAAAATTTTTCAAAACTCAGCAGCATGAGTTCTGCTGGTATTTTATGTCTATCCTTTACATGTCATTGGTCACACTGCCTCAATAAGGGGTCCACATTTGTCTTCTCTGCTCAGAGAAGAGCTTCTGGCAGACTTCCCTGGTGGTCCAGTGGTTAGGAATCTGCCTGCCAGTGCAGACATGGGTTCCTTCCCTGGTCAAGGCAGATTTCACATTCTTGGGGCAAGTAGGCCCATGCACCTCAACTACAAAGCCCATGTCCTGCAACTACTGGAGCCAGAGCTCCACAGACCCCATGCTCTTCAACAAGAGAAGCCACTGCGAAGAGACGCCTGAGCACCGAAACTAGAGAGCAGCACCCGATCTCTGCCCGTGCACATTAACGAAGACCAGCACAGCCAAAAACTAATTAATTAACTGATAAAAGAGCTTCTGGTAATCAATGACTACACCTAATGGGTTATATCCCCAAGTTTTGAAGCATAGTAGGCGCTCAATAAATTTTTGTTCAATTGAAATAAACATATAGCATTCTTAAGCCCAGTTTCATCTATGAATTCCCTGCTGTGTCCAAAGGCACTGAGAGATTCAAAGTTAGAGACACATCTGCCTAAGGGTGAACAGTCTTTTTGGATCTGTCATAAATAGATGCTGATCGGAATTAGCTGAGAATTTTCTGTCATGGTTCCAGCAACGTGGAGAAAAACAAAAGACAATGGGGGAATAAAATTACAGGTTACAAAGGATTATTTTTGGAATTCATTCAAAAGCCAAGACAGACACAGCAAAACATAACAGCCAACTAGTGATAAAAGTCTCCCCTCTGAGGATCGAGAAGGAGTCAGAAAAGGCAACAGTAGCCCAAGAGCAGAGAATAAATCAAGCCAAACCTCACAGAAAGGAGAAGGGACAGGAAGAGAGTGACTGAGTTTCATGGAGAATTTGGAGGTCTTTCAAACTAAGCATTGGCAGAGAGCAAAATGGGGAAGAAGTAGCAGCAGAAAGAAGTTACAGGCAAGGTCATTGTTACAGGTTGAATGGAAAGTGAAAGTGTTAGTTGCTCTGTCATGCCTGACTCTTTGTGACCCCATAAACTGTAGCCAGCCAGGCTCCTCTGTCCAGGGGATTCTCCAGGCAAGAATACTGGAGTGGGTAGCCATTCCTTTCTCCAGGGGCTCTTCCAAACCCAGGAATTGAACCCAGGTCTCCTGCATTGCAGGTGGATTCTTTACCATCTGAGCCATCAGTTCAGTTCAGTTCAGAACCACCAGAGAAGCCCTCAAAATTCATATTTCTTATAAAAAGGGAACATTTAGACAAAGCGATTTTCAAGGAGGGAAGATGCCTTATGCAGAAACATAAAGAAAAGACATCCATCTGTGAGCCAAGGAGAGTCATGGATCACACCCTCTCCCTCGCAGCCCTCAGAAAGACCCGGCTGTTGCTTTCTAACATTGTCTTTTCTCCTCTTTAGAGTCTATACACTCTGGCTACACATCAAAATACCTGAGGAACTTGAATGAAACACTAGACCCTACTTTGAGTTTCACTTGGTCAGAAGCAGGGGTCCATGCGTCTGCGTTTTCACTCTTCTAGGTGATGTACCTCATGAATCTCCAGGCTTGTGGATCACTGCCATAGATTCAATCCTCTCCTGTGGGCATATTTCCCTTTCAGAATTCTTACAAAATTAGATGGATGAGTCTGCGAATAGTTAACTCACTTAATAGCCAGGTTTATATAGCATCATAAAGGAATAAACTGCCCCATATTCATCAGTTTATACAATTGGAGTCTCCATTTTTTAATACAAAAGTATTTTTTTAGGTAAATCATTTCAGGTCTAAACCTTTCTAAAACATAATGCCACTTAAAAAAAAATAGTGTGCTCAGTGGATTGTAGTTTTTTAATCCACATTCTTCCTTGTTCTGAGAGTATCACATGTTGCCACTCATCCATATGTCTAAGGTCAGGGAATCCCTTTCTTGGTCATCCTGTCCCCAAATCCAGCAGATTGGGAAAGGCTCCCCTCCCTCTACCCCCCTGACATTTCTGAGCATTTCTGTTGTCGTATGTTGTCATGAGTGATTGACTCAGCTTGCTCCCCTACTTTGCTGTGGGACCATTAGTAAGGACTATGTTTGTTTCGAACTATAGAAGACCATCTCTACTGATGTGTAGCCTGCTCAGTCCTGTCCAACTGTTTGTGACCCAGTTGACTGTAGCCCACCTGGCTCCTCAGTCCATGGAACTTCTCAGGCAAGAATACTGGAATGAGTTACCATTTCCTTCTCCAAGAGATCTTCCCAACCCAGGGACTGAACCCACATCTCCTGAGTCTCCTGCATTGGCAAGTGGATTCTTAACCGCTGCACCACTTGGGAAGCCCTAATTGGTTTAAAGAGGGGAAAAAGACTACTGGATTGCTCCATGTGATTGCAAAATTCTTGGGTAGGTTTGTCACCCTGGATCTAGGCACTCAGATGATGCATTCAGAAATCTGACTCATCTCAACACTCAGTCCTATTCTCCTTTGTTCTGGATTCATCCTCAAGCAGATCCCCCTAGATGGTTGAGAGGATGGCCCTCAGAATCTCCTGGTTTCCAACCTACCTTTTAGCAAGACTGGCAGAAGAACTCAGTGCCAAGAGTTCTAGCAGAAGTTCTAGGACTGACTGACTCTGGGGCTGACCTGGGTCATGTTCCCTCCCTGAACCAATCGCTGTGGCTTGGAAGGTATGACACTGTATTCCAGCTGGCCACACCTGGCTCACCTGCACAGCCCTGGAGCCAGAGGTGGAGATCAGTATCTTCCTCCAAACCCTGGTGGATGGGAAACGGCAGGGGGAGTCCGTCAAGAGGAAATGAAAGTGTGATCATCAAAAGCAGAAGAAATAGACACAAGCATAGAGGTATAGGGGCTTCCCAGGTGGCTCAGCAGTAAAGAACCCCACCTGCCAATGCAGGAGATGTGGGTTCGATCCCTAGGTCAGGAAGATCCCCTGGAAAAGGAAAGGACAACCCACTCCAGTATTCTGGGCCTGGAAAATCCCGTGGACAGAGGAGCCTGTGTGCTACAGTCCATGGCATTCCGAAGAGTCACACCCGACTGAATGACTAAACAAAAGTGACAAAAGAGATCCAGGACAACAGGGCGCCATGAGAGCTGGCACCCTGCCTTCTCGCACATCCACACCCCTTCATCCTCTAACATGGTACCAAACAACACATGAGGCAGAGTGTGTTTCATAAAACGATCACAAGTTAAACAAGAGAATGCAGTCTGGGTTCTCATGAAAACCATCCACTGCTACCCTGGGTCATTGTGTGTGGAATGTGGGCAACCTTACTATATGGAACATAGGCCTCTTGGACAGATACACAGATGCTGTTTTAATTTTTTGTTGCAGAGACACAATACTCAGCTCCAAATAGGCCTACGGGTAATAAAAGCATGGTCAGTCCTTTAATCAGGTATCCCTGGAGACCGGGCCTGGGAAGTTGCAGGAGGACAAAGCCAACAGGAGGGGAAGTGGAAATGTCACCCTCGTTAGTGGGGTTATGCACAGGCCCCCTGGGCCCTGGTGAGTGCCGGAGGTCAGGTTCCTGCCGAGAACCTGGAGCGAGTGTGGGAGACAGGAGACGGAGCAGCAGCCGGGCCTGGGGGATGGGGACGGGGGAAGAGTTCAGCTCAGGAGTGAAGCAGAGGGAGGGAGCCACACCTCCCGGGCAGACTCCAGCCCTGCCTCCTGCCACAACCCCCTGCGGGACCCAAGGACTTTCTTCCAAGGTGATCCTGGAGTTGGCGTGTTGTGGTTATTGCTTATTTATTTCCCATTTATATTAATGGACTCTTAGGTGCAACTTCTAATGATTACAGATGTGAACCCTCTTGAGCAAGCAAAAGGGCAGGTGAAGGTGGTTTCTGGATAGCACTCCCTCCCCCCTGCCCCACACCCCAACCCACCTGCACTGCCTGGCCACACTGTTGACCCCAGGCGACTCTAACTGTTCCCAGCCACAGTTTCCAGAAAGTTCCGCTGAGAAATATGTGGGCTTGTAGCAGAAAAAATAGGGTTTCCACGGAAGTTCGAGTTCAAGTCCCTGCCCTGTCATTAACTAGCCATGGAAACTTGGGCTGGTCGACCTAAGTCTCACCTCTCAGTTTTCCCTTTGTTAAAAGAAAAAAATCAAATGAAAACAAAAACTTGAAGGGTTCTGTATCTATAAAGCCCCTGCCCTGACACTGTGATGAATGAATAAGAGCCGTTAGAGACAAGGCCAGACCCAGACCTTTTGGGTAATCAAGTTTTCTAGCTGTAGGACACAGAATCCGATTCTGGCTGAGTTCAGGTCAAAGGACATTGAGGTCTTATAGGATTCAAAGGAATTGGGAGACAGTAGAAACCAGAAGAGGTCCAGAGCAAGGTCCAGCACCACACTGGTCCCATAACAAGAATCTGGCCAGGACCCTACTGCTGGGTGGGAACACAGCCACTATCTGGAGTCTTGTTTCTTTGCCAAGGAGGAATCACCTACTTGGTCCCACCTGGGTCATGGGATGACTGGACCCTGAGGATGTTTCCATTAGATAGTATCTAACGAGGGAGAGACAATTCCTCTAAAGAAATTAGAGGACCCTTGGAATGGGAACAGATCCCCAGCATCTAGAAGATGTTAGTGAAGATGAGAGACAAAGACTGCCTTTATAGGAGGAACTCCTCTTTCTCCATGAATTAGAATCCCAAAAAGTCCAGACCACACGAACACCCATGGAGAGCATTCAAGATCACAGTCTGCTGACTTGGCCTCAGACAGTACCTTTATCTCTACTTGGTTCGTCACTTTCTCCATGAAGACCAAGAATCCCTGGGTCATAAACCCTCTACCAAGTAACCTCAGGAGAAAACTTCTGATTTAGTACAGTTAATGAATTTACCTGGGCTTCTTCCCAAGTGGCTCGGTGAGTAAAAAAATTCACCTGCAATGGCGGAGATGCAAAAGATGTGGGTTTGATCCCTAGGTCAGGAAGATCCCCTGGAGAAGTGCAATGGCAACCCACTCTAGTATTTTTGCCTGGAGAATCCCATGGACAGAAGAGCCTGGTGGGCTACAGTCCATGGGATCACAAAGAGTCAGACACGACTAAAGTGACTGAGCATAATAAGCTTATCTACACAGACATCACAGGTAATACTGGTGGTCTACCAAACTGCACTGACAAATATACATTCAATGGTGGTCCCTGTTGACTAGGGATAGCACCTCTGGAATTTGCAGAAGAGGTGTAGGGTATAAGATCAAGGACTCAGATGTGAGTCCTCACTGGGGGTCTTCTGCTTCTTATCCCCCAAGCTGGGTAGTAGTTCTACTTTGCCATCCACTCTCCACTTTCCCCGCCTCCCCAACTCCTAAAGTATCTCCCGCTCCCCACCACACACACCTTCACCCTCCATGATATTTTTCAGCCTCTCTATCTGAGCACAGCATCCATCTCCAAGGCTTAGCCAAGGACCTCATCTCTGGGCTGATGAGAACAGACACTCCCTTCCTCCCTCTCTCCACCTCCTGGTCTCTGAGGCTGCCCATGGACTCTGCAGGTTAAGCAGAGTGGAGATTAGAAATTATCTAAATCACAACAATTCCCTGGCAGCTTTTGTATAATTGCAGGCTCTGGTGCACTAAACTGTCCAGCTGGGTAATTGAAGGAAACATATTTATTGAAATTCACATGCTTACAGTTATACTTAACCCCTGGATATCAGCAAAGCTGACCTGAAAGAGAATAAAAAGCCCCTTGCAGCATTCCAAGTAATCATTCCATACAGGCCCTTTGGGGCTTAACTCTCTGGTGGTGAGAGAGAGCTTTGATTCTTCCACCTTCCTGGAACCTCTCAGCCGCCACCAGCCATCAGCTGGGCTGCCAGGGTTCAGGCAGGATATGAAAATGAGACCCACCAATGAAACCTTCCCTGCTCATAAAAGGCTTTGCCCGAAAGGTGACATCACGGCGTTCCTTTTCAGATTTCAGTTTCTATTCAGGAAGAGGGGAACCTTGATCAGCTGTGAGTTTCACTCTGAGTGACAGCTGCAGTTAGCAGCAGATGGGTCTATAGTGTAAGCACCTGTGCAGAAGAGCTGGCCTGGGCAAGATCACCCTGGACACAGCCCAGCTTCACAGAGATAAGCTGGAAAAATATGAGGCTAGGGCTGAGTGTGGCTCCTACAAACAGATGTGTCTTCTTTTCATGTAAAGCAGGACTCACGCTGACCTTGTTCCAAGCAAGTTTTGTTGTTATTGTTCAGTTGTCAAGTCGTGCCCAACTCTTTGCGACCCCATGGACTGCAGCATGCCAGGCTTCCCTGTTCTCCACCATCTCCCAGAGCTTGCTCAAATTCATGTCCATTGAGTCGATGATGCCATCCAACCATCTCATCCTCTGTCGCCCCCTTCTCCTCCTGTCCTCAATCTTTCCCAGCACCAGGGTCTTTTCCAGTTAGTCAGCTCCGCATCAGGTGGCCACAGACACGACTAAAGTGACTGAGCATAATAAGCTTATCTACACAGACATCACAGGTAATACTGGTGGTCTACCAAACTGCACTGACAAATATACATTCAATGGTGGTCCCTGTTGACTAGGGATAGCACCTCTGGAATTTGCAGAAGAGGTGTAGGGTATAAGATCAAGGACTCAGATGTGAGTCCTCACTGGGGGTCTTCTGCTTCTTATCCCCCAAGCTGGGTAGTAGTTCTACTTTGCCATCCACTCTCCACTTTCCCCGCCTCCCCAACTCCTAAAGTATCTCCCGCTCCCCACCACACACACCTTCACCCTCCATGATATTTTTCAGCCTCTCTATCTGAGCACAGCATCCATCTCCAAGGCTTAGCCAAGGACCTCATCTCTGGGCTGATGAGAACAGACACTCCCTTCCTCCCTCTCTCCACCTCCTGGTCTCTGAGGCTGCCCATGGACTCTGCAGGTTAAGCAGAGTGGAGATTAGAAATTATCTAAATCACAACAATTCCCTGGCAGCTTTTGTATAATTGCAGGCTCTGGTGCACTAAACTGTCCAGCTGGGTAATTGAAGGAAACATATTTATTGAAATTCACATGCTTACAGTTATACTTAACCCCTGGATATCAGCAAAGCTGACCTGAAAGAGAATAAAAAGCCCCTTGCAGCATTCCAAGTAATCATTCCATACAGGCCCTTTGGGGCTTAACTCTCTGGTGGTGAGAGAGAGCTTTGATTCTTCCACCTTCCTGGAACCTCTCAGCCGCCACCAGCCATCAGCTGGGCTGCCAGGGTTCAGGCAGGATATGAAAATGAGACCCACCAATGAAACCTTCCCTGCTCATAAAAGGCTTTGCCCGAAAGGTGACATCACGGCGTTCCTTTTCAGATTTCAGTTTCTATTCAGGAAGAGGGGAACCTTGATCAGCTGTGAGTTTCACTCTGAGTGACAGCTGCAGTTAGCGCAGATGGGTCTATAGTGTAAGCACCTGTGCAGAAGAGCTGGCCTGGGCAAGATCACCCTGGACACAGCCCAGCTTCACAGAGATAAGCTGGAAAAATATGAGGCTAGGGCTGAGTGTGGCTCCTACAAACAGATGTGTCTTCTTTTCATGTAAAGCAGGACTCACGCTGACCTTGTTCCAAGCAAGTTTTGTTGTTATTGTTCAGTTGTCAAGTCGTGCCCAACTCTTTGCGACCCCATGGACTGCAGCATGCCAGGCTTCCCTGTTCTCCACCATCTCCCAGAGCTTGCTCAAATTCATGTCCATTGAGTCGATGATGCCATCCAACCATCTCATCCTCTGTCGCCCCCTTCTCCTCCTGTCCTCAATCTTTCCCAGCACCAGGGTCTTTTCCAGTTAGTCAGCTCCGCATCAGGTGGCCAAAATATTGGAGCTTCAGCATCAGTCCTTCCAATGAGTATTCAAGGATTTCCTTTAGGATGGACTGGCTTGATCTTCTTGCTGTCCAACGGACTGTCAAGAATCTTCTCCAGCACCACAGTTCAAAAGCATCAGTTCTTCAGCATTCAGCTTTCTTTATGGTCCAATGAAAGGAGCCTCACAAGAGACTGAGCCGACCAAGTTAGAGAATAACAAAAACACTCAAAGTTATCAGAACTTACCTTCTGCTAGCGGTTGTCGTCTTCCTAAGCCCCAGTGATTTAAACCAGGGCTGAATTGGGTTTCTTTTTTTTTAAGAAATTATTTATTTACTTATTTATTGGTTGCACGGGGTCTTGGTAGCTGTTTTCTCCCGTTGCAGCAAGCAGGGACTACTCTATGGTTGCAGCATGAGGGCATCTCACTGTGGTGCCTTCTCTTGTCGCAGAGCACAGGCTCTAGGGCATGCAGGCTCCAGTAGCTGTGGCTCGAGGGCTTAGTCATTCCACAGCCTGTGGGATCTTCCCAGATCAGCGATCGAACCTGTGTCCCCTGCACTGGTAGGTGGATTCTTTACCACTCAACCACCAAGGAAGTCCATGAATTAGGTTTAAATTCATAGGCCCATCCAAAATCAGTGGGGCTCCCTGGAGCTGAGGTCTGGGAAATCACCTTTGAGCTCATCAAGAAAGAAGACAATGTGAAATGTCAGGCTAGGGCTCTGGCGGAGCAGCCGCAACAGTTATCCAAGGTATTGATTCTCTCTGAGCTCAGCTGCCAGCAGTGCTGCAAGACGAGAACTCTTCCAGTTAAAGGGGCCAGGCCCCTGAAGCCACCAGGATGACAGGAACCAGCCTGAACAGAGAGTTGTTAATGCTTTTCTGGACCCTTGGTCAGCAGCTTAGCAGTAATAGGACAGCTCAGATCCAGCAATCGGAAATGTCTTGACAAAGGTTTATGTAAATCTTATGTCCCAAACTTTTTTCAAGGAGATATTTTTTCTTTGAATCCCATCCAATAATCACATCTTCCTGTTATGGGTTTTGTGACATATTATTTCCAAACGGTAAGCAATGGAAAAGTCTGGAAGGATTCAGAATCTTGGCACTGGAGCCCATTTTCTGGATCCATGCATAATCCTCCAAAACAAGCAACCAAAGACAAAACAAATGCCAAATGACACAAATCCTACTTATTAGGGGATGGTGAAAGTAAATATTGTGACATCAGGCGGAACGCAGGCTAGAGTTACTAGGCTCATCTGGACACAAAGAAAAGATGCAGAATTTCTTGAGCAGCAGCAGGATCTAACCCAATGGAAAAAGAGGAATGACACATGAGCCAAGGGAGACAACTTCAGACAGCTGCACTTTAATGGGAGCCCATGGTGGCTTGCTCCAGATCAGTCTGGGGGGTCCTGGGAAGCAGCACACAGGCCCTGGGACTGGAATGCCCATGGACTGCTATTTGAAACTATACCTTGACCTTGTTAGTCAGGTTTCTCAACTGGGAGTAAAGTTCATTGCCTGCACTCCGTGCAACAAAAGGGTTTGCAAAGTAAAATAGACGGCATAAATCCTATTTAAGGGAATTACAAGAACCAACTGATTTTAAGGACTCTGGGACATTAATCTTTGGAATGAAGATGGATGCCACCAATTACCAGTGGGCTTGAGTTTCCACAGTGGTCCTCCAGGGCCTCCTTGGAAACATGTTGTCAGCAATTAGTGGTGGAGTGTGTATCTGAAATTTGGTGTAAGAAGTTAAGGGATTTTTCATACAAAGTAACACGTTTGAGTCAGTTCTAATGAGGTGGATGAACCTAGAGCCTACTTTGCAGAGTGAAGTAAGTCAGAAAGAGAAAAACAGTTATTGCACACTAGCCCACATGTATATGGAATCTAAAGGATGGTACTGATGAACCTATTTGCAGGGCAGCCACGGAGACACAAAAAGAGAGGACAGACTTGTGGCCACAGTGAGGGAAGGAGAGGGCAGGATGAATGGAGAGAGCAGGGTTGGAGCATACACATCGCCACATGAAAAAGAGAGCCCATGAGAATTTGCTACATGACCCAGGGAGCTCAGACTAGTGTCCTGTAACAACCGGGAGGGGTGGAATGGGGTGGGTGCTGGGAGGGAGGGTCCAGAAGGAGGGGACATGTATACACCTCTGGCTGATTCATGTTGCTGCTTGGCAGAGATCAACACAAGAGGGAAGGAGAGGGCAGGACGAATGGAGAGAGCAGGGTTGGAGCATACACATCGCCACATGAAAAAGAGAGCCCATGAGAATTTGCTACATGACCCAGGGAGCTCAGACTAGTGTCCTGTAACAACCGGGAGGGGTGGAATGGGGTGGGTGCTGGGAGGGAGGGTCCAGAAGGAGGGGACATGTATACACCTCTGGCTGATTCATGTTGCTGCTTGGCAGAGATCAACACAATTTTGTAAAGCAATTATCCTTCAATTAAAAAAAATAAATAAATTTAAATAAGAAAAACAAACAAAAAAAAGTTGAGAGATTTTTAAGAAAGTAACTCAGGTTAGCCTACCCCCCACCAACAGGGGGTTTATTCTGTTTTAAACAATGCTAATCTAACAAATAAAACCTAGATTTATAAAGTCAATAGTATACTCTAAAAGAATTTGCTGTGACATTCCTATAAAGTTCCCCTGTTGCTGCTGCTAAGTCACTTCAGTCGTGTCCGACTCTATGTGACCCCATAGACAGCAGCCCACCAGGCTCCCCCGTCCCTGGGATTCTCCAGGCAAGAACACTGGAGTGGGCTGCCATTTCCTTCTCCAATGCATGAAACTGAAAAGTGAAAGTGAAGTCTCTCAGTTGTGTCCGACTCTTCACGACCTCATGGACGGCAGCCCACCAGGCTCCTCTGTCCGTGGGATTTTCCAGGCAAGAGTACTAGAGTGGGGTGTCACTGCCTTCTCCAGTAAGTTCCTCTACTAAATCTAAAACTTGACTTTCTCCAAAAAATAGGCTTAAGGACATCTTCTTAAAAAGATGTCAGTTATGTAAAGTGATCCATATCTCTGGGGCAGATTTATGTCAGCAAGTCTGGGACATTTCACAGGCTCTCCTGTGGGACCAACCCTGTGAAGATGACTCTGTGGGTTTTCACAGACAGGTGGTTGCCCTGGTTTCTGTGCAGATAACAGCTCAGCCTGCTGGCTGCTTGCTGGAGTGTGTGCACCTCTGCACAAGTTCTGATCCATTTATACATTCAACAGGTGTGTTCTGAGCACTTGCTGCTGTTTGACTCTTTCACAACCCCATGGACCATAGCCCGCCAGACTTCTCTGTCCATGGAATTTCCCATGCACCCACCTATAAGTTATTCAGGTAGAGCTGCTCCGTGCTGGCAGTTTAGACTCAACCTGTTCCAAGGCAAATCCCTGCTCTGCTCACAAACAGCACTTCCCCAGGCAGGTGGGCACTGCCGCATGGGCGTTGGAGGTGACACGCCCAGATGGCAATGTGACAGTAAATTCTGACATTTTTAATATGCACACCCAATTCAGAGAAGGCTTCCCTGGTGGCTCAATCAGGAAAGAATCCACCTGCAATGCAAGGCAGGGGTTGGGAAGATTCCCTGGAGAAGGAAATGGCAACTTACTCCAGTATTCTTGCTTGAAGAATCCCATGGACAGAGGAGCCTGGTGGGCCCCAGTCCAGAGGGTTGCAAGCGTCGGACATAATTGAGCGACTGAACCACCACCACCACCCATTCAAAGAAACACTTGAACATGTGTACAGGAAGCAAATACAACAGTGTTCATCAAAAATGGAAACTACCCCATAGTATATCAATAGAGAGAAGCATATAAATCAACTGTGGTAGACCCCTACTGTGGAATCTCATGCTACAATTACAAAGAACAAGAATTATTGACTCATACAGTGCTTCCTATGTTGATCACTGTTCTCAATTCTCATGTATAGAGAGAAAGGCCTAGAAAATATATATATTAAAATAGTAACTGTGTTTATTGGGAAGTAATCAATAATATCTATAAAATATTCATGCATTACTCAGAGTAACATTTGCATGTATATTATTTAAGTAAAAAAAAATATTTTAACAGTGATTCTGCTACTCAACTCCCCAGTAGCACCTAACATTGTCATTCTTTTTAATCACTGATTCAGATCCACCATATTTTAGTCTCTGACACTTCCTTTTCCTTTATTTCTTCTCTGTAATCAAAGAGTTTTCAAGCACCATCAAATTCTTCTTGAGATCAATGTTGGGATCAATGTGCTGGAAATTGCTGTTAATAGGCAAATGTTACTTGAAAGGAAAAGTAGATTAGATGTGTAAACATGCAAATCAATAACAGATACCTGGCTTGGAATTAGTTTGTCCCATGGGCACCCACAGAGTCAGAAATGGCATGAAGGAGAGCCCTCTGTCCCTAGGGATCTGATAGGGGTAGGGAGGGGGCTTCAGAGGATAAAGAAGGAAGCCCAGGGGTCCAGCAGGACATTTGCTAAGCACCTGGAGAGAGAGGGTGTTCTCAGGAGGGTTCTTAAAGCTCAGAACTGGGCAAATAGTATGCACCTGGGAAGGTCTTAGAGGTTGTCTCATCTGACCCACCACTGGTTGCAGACTTGAGGCTAAGAGCTGTGCCCGTTTCTCGGTGTTCCTAACACTTGGCATTCATGTTGCATGCTAAGTCTCTTCAGTTGTGTCTGACTCTTTGCAATCCTATGGAATATAGCCCACTAGGCTTCTCTGTCCATGGGGTTCTCCAGGCAAGAATACTGGAGTGGGTTGCCATGCCTTCCTCCAGGGGATCTTCCCAACCCAGGGATTGAATGTCTCTTATCTCCTGCATTGGCAGGCAGGTTCTTTACCACTAGCGCCACCTGCAAGGCCTGGCAAAGACAGGGCGATAAACGTGGGTTGAATGGATAAAATATACAGATGAAGAAACCAAGGCACAAAAGGTGTAGTCATTGGCTCGGACTCTCAGAGCCACAGAAGGTGGATTTGGGTATCACCCCTTCCTGGTCTCCCCATTCCCTGATCCAAGCCCCCATCCCACTCTGATGCACTCAGCCACACCCCCTGGAGCTGCCAGCCTGCCTTCTACGTACAAATCCTTGGCAGCCTCAAGGCATACCCATACAATTGTTTCCACTTCACTGTCTTAGGATTCATTTGTAAAGTGTGAGTGTTCTCCACCCATCTCAGTAGCCAAATGTCAGGCCTGCAGCTGCTCCCCCTGCTCCTTGCAGAGGGAGGAGGCCATGTGCTCTGTTACGCTCTATGAGTATAGTGTGCAAAGCTTCCAGAATCCACATGACTCCCTCTGACTGCATGCAAGGTTCCCTGAGGGCCCCTGGGTCACAGGAAATTAGAAAGTATATTAATTCAGTGAAATAAAACTATCCCTCTCACCTTGCCTTCAGCTCTGGTCTCCAGGCAGAGACTAGGGGGCAAGAGGCACAAAGACCCCCAAACAATATAAAGTGTGCTTGACTGTTCTCCCTGTTTCTGAACCCTATCAGGTCTCTCCTTTCTGAGCCCATGGAGAGATTCCTATTCAGATTCAGGGCTTCTCCTTCCTAAGAAGTCCTCTCTGCTTCCCTTCAAAGCCAAACGCAGTTGCTCTGCCTGAGAATTGCCAGAGAACATCTGAGCTGTCTGGAGGTAGGACCTATGTTCCTCAGGGATCATCATGCAACCCACTTGCATTTTTCATGAGGTGCAAGTGGGCATCATTCCTTAAAACCCTTGAGAGGAGAGTAGGAATTTCTGTGTTATATTGAATTCTGAGGGCTACCCAGTGTGACTCAATGGTAAAGAATCCACCTGCAATAGACGAGCCGTGGGTTCAATCCATGAGTCTAGAAGATCCCCTGGAGAAGGAAATGGCAATCCACTCCAGTATTCTTGCCTGGAAAATCCCATGGACAGAGGAATCTGTGGCTCCAGTGGTAGGCTCCAGTCTAGGGGGTGGCAAAGAGTTGGACGTGACTTAATAAGCAAACAATAACAGCAACAGCAGCAACTACGGGGCTTACATCACTTCCACGTATAGGACAGCTGCTAGCCATCTTGACGTGGAGGTGGCTTCCCTGTGCTCACCCAGGTCCTGACACTGCATAACGGTGCAGGCTGGAATTATGCAGAGCACACCCTGCATCTCACAGCAGATGAAGCACCAAAGAGCGGAGGAAAGACATGAAATAGTTGGAGCCATAAGCCAGTCTGTGGGACACTCTCCCCATTCCATCAGATGAATAACTTTGTAAGTGGAAGATTTATTTTCCATCAATTTCTAGTCAAGACAGAAGTGCTCTCTTATGAGAGATATCATCAGAATAAAGGAAAGTGCATTTCCTAGCAGAAGAGCATATTCTTTCTCTCAAAGCCAGACCTCAACTTTAGGTGCCTGGCAGGGCGAGGGGAGTTGGGGGGTGATGCCTTGCTTCCTGTTGCATTTTTTTTTCTCTCTTTTATTTGCTCCATCTTTTCTCCATCCAAAACTCTTCTTGTCCCTCCGCTCTCTTTATCTGGAACAGGGTTACTTAGCTTTGCTACTATTGACATTTGGGGCCATAACACGTTCACTGAAAGGTTCATTTGGAAAATGGATGAGAATAGTCAAGACAACTTTGAAGAAGCAAAACATAACCAGGTATGAGAAGAAAAGAGAAAACCCTCAGTAATGAAAGCAGTATGGTGTTGGTCCTTGAATAGACAGGAAGACCAAGCAATGGAAGTGGAGACTCAGCAACAGAAGAGTTTTCAGGCGGTGGGAAAAGCCCTAATATGTGGTTACACTCAACAGATGACTCTGGGATCAGTCCCTTTTCCCCTGGGTTTCTGCCCTCCTGCATCAGGGTTTGAAGTTTAACAGGGGGACTGAATGTCATGAGGACCCTTCACCTGATTGATGCTAATCCTGGCATCTACGGGATTCCCAGGTGGCACTAGTGGTAAAGAACCTGCCTGCTGATGCAGGAGATGCAAAAGACTTAGGTTCGATTCCTGGGTCAGGAAGATCCCCTGGGGGAGGAAATAGCCACCCACTCCAGTATTCTTGCCTGGAGAATCCCACAGACAGAGGAGCCTGTGGGCTATAATCCATAAGGTCACAAAGAGTCGGACACAACTGAAGCAACTTGGCATGCACAAAACCCTCTCATCTTAGAGATGAGGCAGCTGAAATCCAGAGAGTTGCTCCCTTTTCTCACTACTATTGGTGGTTAGATGACATTTCGAAGGATTAGTCAACATTACATTTACTGCTACACACCAGACATGTGGTAGAACCCTTCTGTGGACATGTTTTTCCTATTCAGAATTGTCCTGGATATTCTGATGTGTTTTATTTTTTTATATGAACTTTTCAATCAGATGAGTTAAAAGTTTGACTTGGTTTCAGTTCTGATCTTGAAGTTTGAATCTAATCCCTCTTAACACTGACTTGTCTGTAAATTAAGATTATAATGCTCCTCTTGCAAGATTGTTGTTAGAATTCCATGAACCGATACACTGAAGGGTCTTCCACAAGACCCAGCAGGCATTAGATGCTCAGTTTGTTGGTTAGTTTCTAAGTCATGTCTGACTCTTTGCGACCCCATGGACTGTAGCCCACCAGACTCCTCTGTCCATGAGGTTTCCCAGGCAAGAATACTGGAGTGGGTTGCCACAAACAAGCTATTAGTTCTTTGATGTACAAATAAAGCCAAAACCATCAAGCATTGCTGTAATAATTTCACCTAAAAGCAAGTCACTTCTAAGATACAGTTTCCATATCTGCACTGGATCCAAAAGAGGGACGTTCTATACCATCAAATGTGGTTAAATATTATGTCCCAGTAGAAGCACTGAACTGTAAGGAAGAAACTCTGAAAAACTCTGGGCGGATGCAGTTAAAATTCCAGGCGCGGGAGGAAGAGGCAGAAAATTATCCATACATTTCCTCTGATTCAGAAAAATATGAGCTAAAGCAGGAAGCTCAATTCCTATTGTTGGGAGCAGCAGGGACTATTAGGGCTGTGTGTGCTGAATATATTTTTTGCGTATTATCTTGTAAAGAGTGGCAATTTGGCTTCATAACAGTGAGATCAAGCATAGCAAATTTACTTAAATTCTTGGAGTGCATTACAGAATAGCACAGCCTTTCTATGTATTTCACCCCTAGAAAAGGCTTTAATAACCTCTCTGCTGCATTCTTTGTCTGAGTAAAAAGCAATGGGAAAAGAGTGTGAGTGGATTTGACGAATTACAACTTGTCTTGAGTGTAGGACAACTCTTTCAGTTACTGTAAAAGGGGAAAACTAGCAACTCCTGCGAGTGAAAAGTCTGGTGTAGCTTGGGAAATAAAGCTGAGCTTGCTCTCTTGCCTAAGAAGGCTTAACAACCCTGCCTGTGGGATCCAGGGCTCACCTGAACAGGTGCCCACGGGATTGGAGAGGGGGGAGTGTTCTATGCAAACAGAAGGAATAAAGACAGATTTCTGAACCTCAACTTTGAGTGACCGTGGGGCACCGGTGGGGGCCCAGCCCATTGGCAGGGCTTAATGCGTCCTTGATTCATTGGAGCTTAGGATGGGTTAGGGTGTAATCTCTAGCACATCATTTCTGACCTCTCTCCAGATGAAAATGAGATCTAAAGTATGTGAGAGCCAGAATGCAGGCAGACATGAAATACTGGCTCAGAGGAATTTTTTAAAAATATCTATTTATTTGGCTGTGCCAGTCTTAGTTATGGCACATGAAATCTCTAGTCATGGCATGTGGAATCGTTAGCTGTGGCACATGGGACCTAGTTCCCTGACCAAGGATTGAACCTGAACCCCCTGCACTGGGAACTTGGAGTCTTAGCTACTGGACCACCAGGGAAGTCCGTGGCCCAGAGGAATCTTCATAGAGGCTGGCACGCGGCAGAACCCACATCCCTGGGACTTTATTGCCAAGGTTTGCTGGCATCTTCATCCAGACCCTTTAAGTAGCAATGTGGCCCTCTTTAGAGAGGATGAACTGCCTAAGCAGCCAGAGGTCGGAGGAAGGCCCAGCAGAGCAGCCTGGACACCATTGTCCTGGTCCTCCCTGAGTTATTCCATTCAGATAAAGGACACCTTAGTTTATCCTACAACTGGAAGACTCTGGGATTAAAAAAAAAAAATCACTTTCTCTATCACTATTGACAATGACTCAAGGTTTGTAGGAATTTTCCATTTAGGGACGACTCGGTTTTTTTTTAACTTGGTGAAGGTGAATCACTCAAAGAACTTGAGGCCGCCTAGGTCAGTAGTTCACAGTCCTGATGACACACTAGAAGATCCTGGGGAGCTTTAAAAAAACATGCCATTGCCTATGGAGATGCAGATATGGAGGGTAGACTTTGGGACACGGTGCAAGAGGGAGAAGGTGGGATGATTTGAGAGGGTAGTGTTGAAATATGTACAGTGCTGTATGTAAACTTGCCAGGGGAATTTGCTGTATGACACAGGGAACTGAAAGCCAGTGCTCCGTGACAACCTATAGTGGGGGGGGGGGGGTTATGTAGGAGGGAGTTTTAAGAGGGAGGAGACATATGTATACCTGTGGCTTACTCATGTTGACATATGGCAGAAATCACAATATTGTAATTATCCTCCAATTAAAACTAAAATAAAAAAATTTTTTAAATACTATTGCCTGCAGGGCTCTGCCATGGGAGATTCTGATTTCGACAGATTAGGGTGGGGCCCAGAGCAGCCAGAGATTCGTAAAATTCTGCAGGCATTTCCGGTGCACGCTGACTCTGGCTAGATAAAGGGTGAGGAGAGCCTCTGGAGGGAGAGAGAGGGGAGCACTGCTCGCCACACGTATAAACGCCAGCCCAGTAGCCCCTGATCTGCAGCGCCAGGGAAATGTGTTTATTTTGCAGCTAATGGAGACAATCGATGATCCCTGAAATTTTTACTTAGAAGCCCTGAGTGTTCCCATTTACTGAGAACCAACTAGTGCCATTTAAGGCTGTAGCCTGTGAATAAAGAGTGAGCAGGGGGGAAGGAAGGTCAGAGAGAAGTGCCATCTGGGGAGGAGTGTTCAGTAATCAACATGTTGTCCCCAGCCCAGAGACTCAAAAGACAAACGGGACCTCTGTATTCACCAAGTACTCTTCCCTAGGGCAGCGTGCTGCCCCACTGTCACACAGATCAGTTCGAGCAGCTTCTCCTGGTCTTTCTTCTAATCCCTTGTCCATACTTTCTCAGATTCTGTCACTTCCCTTCTCTCTCTCTGAACCTCAAAATCGGAATCAGCTTAGATCAGCAATAGATGGGAACCACAACATTAACTCTTCATGGTAAGTTGCATTGGGAAAAGAATCTGTGTCCTTCCTCCATAATGATTACCCCCACTGCTGCCATGGAAAACACCTCCTGGGTCCACTTTAGGTCTCCTTCTCCCTTACCTTCTCCTCACACACTGGGGAGGGAGGCAAGGTATTTACTGCACAGAGGAAAAAGGATGTACACAAACCAGTATCTACAAGAGAGGGAAGGAGACCGAACTACTCAGGCAAACTTTCTCCATTTTCAGTGTTTGGATAGTTGCTCCTTCCTCCCTGGAGCAGAAACAGCCAGGAGGCTGAAAAGAAGGATGGGAAGTTTACTTCCAATGATAAGAAGGAGGCAGTGGTCCCCTCCTACAGTAGCAGCTCTGTTCACTGTGCTTTGCCCAGAGGGCTGCCTGGGGGGCAAGTGGAAGCATCTGCTGGAAGAACAGAAGGAACAGACTCCTGAGGGATTTGCATGAGAAGAAAAGAATATAAATCCCACTCCTGGGCATACACCCAAAGAAAATCATAATTCAAAAAGATGCTTGCACCCCAAATGTTCACAGCAGCACTATACCATAGCCAGGACATGAAAGCAAGCTATGTGCCCACCAAACAGAGGGAAGGATAAAGAAGATGTGGTATGTATATACAATGGAATATTACTCAGTCAAAAGAAGGAATGAAACTGGGTCATCTGTAGAGACGTGGATGGACCTAGAGACGATCACACAGAATGAAGTTGTCAGAAAGGGAAAAACAAATATCCTGTATTAACACATATATGTGGAATCTAGAAAAACGGTACAGATGATCTTATTTGCAAAGCAGAAATAGAGACACAGACGTGGAGATCAGACATATGGATACCAAGGAAGAAGGGGTGCTGGTGGGAGGAACTGGGAGACTGGGATTGACACACATACACCATTGACACTATGCATAAAACAGATAACTAACGAGAACATCCTGTGTAGCTCAGGGAGCTCTACCTGAATGGGAAGGAAGTTCAAAAGTGAGGGGATATATGTATAACTATGACTGATTCACCCGATGGCTCAGATGGTAAAGAATCTGCCTACAATGCAGGAGGTTTCTGGATTGGAAAGATCCCCTGGAGAAGAGAATGACAACCCACTCCAGTATTCCTGCCTGGAGAATTCCATGGACAGAGGAGCCTGGTGGGCTACAGTCCGTGGGGGTCGAAAAGTGTCAGCCGCAACTGAGCAACTAACAACACCTGGCTGATTCATTTTGCTGTACAGTAGAAACTATCACAATATTGTAAAGCAATTATACTCCTATAAAAATGAATTTTTAAAAAAGGAAGGAAGATCTTCTACGTATTGGCAGCAAAGAGAAAAAAAAAATTATACTACTGTCCTTCCCAGACAGAACAGCAATCCCTCCTCTTGATGGACACCTGCTAGTAAGTGGTGCTTCTAGCGATGGGGTACCCACGAGTGAGATAAACTGAAAGAACTCAGGCTGTGCTCAGAGTTCAGTAGCCCGGGAAACGCACGCCCTCCCTTCATTTGGCTCCAGAAACATCTCTGTTGGGGAGGGGCTGGGGTGAGGGAGCTGTGGCAGTTCTCAGGAACCATCGTCTGTGGCCACAAAGAGAGAGCCAGCTTCATAGCACCCATTGGTTGGCCGTTCAGCGTGACTGCACGACAAGCCGTTCTTCCTTTCTCCAGTTTCAGAGCCAGTGTAATATTAACTCAACCTTTAAATGATCATTTGGGGCTTTAAATGGTACGGTGGTTCTTAAAGAAACGTTTCATTTTTCTGTTCCTAAATGACTTCTCCGGCTCAAGACTGAAACTACCATGTTACTAAAACCACTTCTTTCCAGATGGAAGGGATATGGATTTTAACAGAAAGGAGGCTGCCTAATTGTTCACCAGTTAAGAATATATATGTATATAATTCTGTGCAGGCTTCCCCTTCCCCCTTTCCCTGTGTCTTTGGTGTAAGAGAAAGGCTGGAGCTGGTGTTCAACACCCTCCCTCTCAAAACAAGGGCTTCCCTTGTGACTCAGATGATAAAGAATTTGCCTTCAATGCAGGAGACAAGGGTTCAATCCCTGTGTTGGGAAGATCCCCTGGAGAAGGGAGTGGCAACCCATTCCAGTGTTCTTGCCTGGAAAATTCCATGGACGGAGGAGCCTGACCAACTACAGTCCACAAAGAATTCAGACACGAATGAGCAACTAAATGCTCTCAAAACAAAAGTCTTTGTCATACACAAAGACTTTGTCATACACAAAGATGTCATACACATCTTCATTTGTGGGGGCAGCTCCCACAGACCCGGACCCTACTCTGCTTCCCTCACTCATCCTTTCTCTATCTTTTTTCCTTCCTTCCTTCTTTTTTCTGCCCGCAAAACAGTACTTTTTGAACTGTGTACCAGTAGCCATGCTGAGCCTTGTGATTTCACAGGGGATATCCCTTGACTTCATGGAGGTTCAGTTTAGGGACCAGAGATTAGGTTTCTTGGCAAAGTCATCAAAGCCTTTCAATTCTCTCATGTACAGTAGAAACTATCACAATATTGTAAAGCAATTATACTCCTATAAAAATGAATTTTTAAAAAAGGAAGGAAGATCTTCTACGTATTGGCAGCAAAGAGAAAAAAAAAATTATACTACTGTCCTTCCCAGACAGAACAGCAATCCCTCCTCTTGATGGACACCTGCTAGTAAGTGGTGCTTCTAGCGATGGGGTACCCACGAGTGAGATAAACTGAAAGAACTCAGGCTGTGCTCAGAGTTCAGTAGCCCGGGAAACGCACGCCCTCCCTTCATTTGGCTCCAGAAACATCTCTGTTGGGGAGGGGCTGGGGTGAGGGAGCTGTGGCAGTTCTCAGGAACCATCGTCTGTGGCCACAAAGAGAGGCCAGCTTCATAGCACCCATTGGTTGGCCGTTCAGCGTGACTGCACGACAAGCCGTTCTTCCTTTCTCCAGTTTCAGAGCCAGTGTAATATTAACTCAACCTTTAAATGATCATTTGGGGCTTTAAATGGTACGGTGGTTCTTAAAGAAACGTTTCATTTTTCTGTTCCTAAATGACTTCTCCGGCTCAAGACTGAAACTACCATGTTACTAAAACCACTTCTTTCCAGATGGAAGGGATATGGATTTTAACAGAAAGGAGGCTGCCTAATTGTTCACCAGTTAAGAATATATATGTATATAATTCTGTGCAGGCTTCCCCTTCCCCCTTTCCCTGTGTCTTTGGTGTAAGAGAAAGGCTGGAGCTGGTGTTCAACACCCTCCCTCTCAAAACAAGGGCTTCCCTTGTGACTCAGATGATAAAGAATTTGCCTTCAATGCAGGAGACAAGGGTTCAATCCCTGTGTTGGGAAGATCCCCTGGAGAAGGGAGTGGCAACCCATTCCAGTGTTCTTGCCTGGAAAATTCCATGGACGGAGGAGCCTGACCAACTACAGTCCACAAAGAATTCAGACACGAATGAGCAACTAAATGCTCTCAAAACAAAAGTCTTTGTCATACACAAAGACTTTGTCATACACAAAGATGTCATACACATCTTCATTTGTGGGGGCAGCTCCCACAGACCCGGACCCTACTCTGCTTCCCTCACTCATCCTTTCTCTATCTTTTTTCCTTCCTTCCTTCTTTTTTCTGCCCGCAAAACAGTACTTTTTGAACTGTGTACCAGTAGCCATGCTGAGCCTTGTGATTTCACAGGGGATATCCCTTGACTTCATGGAGGTTCAGTTTAGGGACCAGAGATTAGGTTTCTTGGCAAAGTCATCAAAGCCTTTCAATTCTCTCTTTACTTAAAAGAGAAGAGCAGTTTGGAGACGGTGGGAAGCCCTGCCCCTCACCAGAACCAAATGCACAGGCCTCTCTCCTCCCACAAGTAAAAGCAAACACCAGTGCAGGCTGAGTGAAAGTCCCAGCTGACGCAGTGGCTGATGGAGGGAAGGCAGTGGTGGAGTATGGCGAGGAGGTCGGCTGCCCTCTCCAGAGCGCTCTAACCCCATCCTCTGTCCCTGTGATTCCAGATGAGGTGAACTTGACCTCGCAGATGTGTCTCGGGACCTGGCTCCAGTCGACAACTAGACTCCCTGCCTCCCTTGGCACACAACCTCCTCCCCTTCACCCCTTCCTTTCTCCACCCCCTACAAACCAACTCGCCCTCCAACAGCATCGAGCCCAAGGCCACACTAGCTGGTCTTCCCACACCCGCAGAGGCTGTGATGCTGACATGGGTGCCACCATTAACCTTATGCCCCAATCACAAGAATCCAGAAGCTCACAGCGTAGCTGAGCCAACTTCTCATGAGCTGGTTTCTCAGTGTTCTGGAAACGTCACTGTGAATCTTCCTCCATGCTTCTCATTAAGCAACTGACCCACGAGGGTGCTAATTATGAAAAGCCCCATCTTTGCTCTCCCAAGCATCTCTGACAGCAAGGGTGACATCTGGTTTCCAGGGTGTGGTGCTAAAATACGGACCCAGGAGGGCACCTGAGCAAGGTCTCAGGTAGATACAGGGCTGGAGGGACAGTGAGGAGGCCACCTTGGGACACACAGACCAGAGAGAGGACAGCAAGGTGGTGGGACATCTGCCCAGGATCAAACTCGTCCTCCACTTGTATTTTGTTTGCCCTGCAGTGTTTGGGAAGGTTTTGAGTTACATTTCAGTGTTTAAAAATCAAAAGGTCTCCCTTACAATTTTGAATTTCCAGCATCTTTTGAAAACTTAGAAGATGGGTCGTGTCTGAGTAGATTGTAAAGTGGTCTTTGGCTCCCTGTCAGCAGACACGTGCTCTCAAGTTTGCCGCAGTCCCCACCCAGCCCTTTTACCTACTCGAGCTGGAGGCTGCACCTAGCTTGCCCATGAAAACTGTCAGCTGCAAGGACTGTTCTGATTCCTCCTAATGCCGGATGTTAGTAGTGAGTTAGTAATGTGGTTACAGCATCAGTGTTTGTAAGTGCTTTACTCTTAAAACTCTCAGAGGGACTACCCTGGTGGTCCAGTGGTTAAAAATTCACTTTGTAATGCAGGGGACTAGATCGCACATGCCATGGAGCGACTAAGCCCACGCACCGTAACCAGGGAAGCCCACGTGCTCTGGAGCCCATGCTCAGCAACTAGAGAGCCCAGACATTGAAACAAAAGATCCCACACGGTGCCACGAAAATCCCGCATGCTGCAACCAAGACCCAAAGCAGCCAAGTAAATAAATATTTTACAAAACTAGCAGGGCAGCACCAGAGTTCCCCTTGAACTAACTTTGTATTATTCTCAGTCACTTGTATTCTAATATGCTTTCAAAGGGAGAGAGGACAGGGATGAGTTAAAGCCAGGATGTAGGATGGGCACAGATATTTCAGTAGCATCTGCTATGTTACAACAGGTGCAGGGTTGAGACCTGCAGGTATAAAGAGCTGGTTCCATTCCCTGAATGGAGAAGAATATCCCTAACAACTTCAGGGGCAAGCGGAGTGGGTTGGTTGGACTTCCAGGAGACAGTACCAGGAAACTAGGGGAGCCAGTTCCATCATAAGAATCCAAGAGTGGAGTTTTGAGAGCAGGAGAAAGGTGGCTCCATCTCACACAGGGCTAGGTCTGCCCTTAGGTGAGTCCCACACATGGGCTGTCTGAGAACATGCAGTCCAGCTCAGGCGAGGTTAAGAGCGAGAAAGTCAAGGATCTGTATATTGATGTCCTCAGGCAGATAGAGGCAGAGTATGGCCGCAGCCTGGTTGTCAGTAGCCATCGAGTCCCCATCTTGCCCCATTCGTCCTGTTCACCTCACTGCCTCTCCTGCTCAGCCAGAACTCTTTGAGAGAAGGAACAAACTTCTGTATCGGTCTGCAAACATCTGCCCCCCAGTCCTGTGAACATGCCTGGCTTCTAGCGAGCATCAGATCAATATTAACCTACTTTCCTGGCTTCATTTCCTGTAACTTTAACTCACTCAATTTAACTCACTTCGACTGCGGGTATAAGAGGAGGTCTGCTGCTCCCCTTTCCAGCAAACTCCTTGAAAGAATAGTCTAGACTCACTGGCTCTGATGTCTCTTCTCCTTTTTCCTGTTAAACCCGCTCCAGTAAGGTTTTGCCCCAATCATTGCATCAAACCTGTTCTCATCAAAGTTATTGCTAAATCCAAAAGGGGGCAGAGAAAGTAGATAGTTATTGGTGGGAAGCTTGGGGCCAACAGGAGGTTTTATCATTAAGATGGACTAAGATACACTAGGCTTGTCTACTAATGGAAGTGATCCAATAGAAAACGATGGAAAGAGAGGGTCCAGGATTGCTGTGTGATGTCACAGAGTTTAGGGGAAGGGGTAGAATGAATGTGCGAGGCCATGATTGGCATATAGGGCTTACGGGCAGGTCCTCTATACACACGGGCAAGAAGGCAGAGCATATCTATACCAGGCAAATACTGGAGAGTGAGTAGATTTAGGGATGGGAGGCTGAGGAAACCCTCTTCCTATTGCTTCATTTTCCCTGGGAGAGAGGAAGCAAGATACGGACGGGTGAGGGAGGTTGGGGGACTCTGAGGGAATAGAAGGTTTCAAATAGAATCTTGGATGAAGGATAGTAAAAAAGTAGGGAAATATGGTGGGACTGCTGGAGGCATTAAGTTTGCAGCTATGCATCAAAATAAGAGTGAGTCAGCTTTGTTGTGACTGTGGTTTTATTTAACTCACAGCTGATGGCTGCAGGCACAGAGCAGAGAAAGTAACACAAGGTGAAATGACAAGGCTGTCAAGGGCACACGCGAGGGAGTGAAAATAATGTTCAGCCATGGAATTTACACCAGATGGGAGGGAAGCAGCAACAACAAAAGGGTAAGAGAGAAGGAGAGGGATCAGTGGACGGAGTGTCCCTGTGAGATAGACGAATTGCTAGAACTGGATACTAGATAGAGTGGGTGGCAAACAGGAGGTGGTGGTCAGAGACAGTTGTATGAAACAGAGATCTTGGACAGCTGCAGGACTGGGAATGTCAAGGCCATGTGAGTCAATAGTCAAAGGAGAGTGGAAGAGAAGCTCAAAGGGAGGAGAACTTCAGAACTGAGAATATTATCCCAGGGTATATGGATATCACCAAGAATTGAGATGAGAGTTGGAGAGGATGCAGGACACAAAACTGTCAGAAAAGAGCAAAGAGCCCAGAGGAGCTGGCAGAGGAAAGGAGCACTGGAAGCTGGGGACTGATGCAGCCTAATGGCAGGAGAACAAGACTGGGCTCGTAATGACCGTGGGAGGAGGGCTGGTCTGGAAGCAAACACTTGGACCAGGAGGCCCAGAGTTAGGAGGGAGAAGAACAGGGGAAAAAATAGTCATTAGCAAGGAAGCTGCAGAGGGAGCTGGCCTCAGCGAGAGCCAGGTTCCCATCAGAGTAAGAAGAAAGAGGGACCTTCCCTCCCCACATCCAGGGAAGATTCTGAGGACATACATAGAGGATTTTGCTGATGATGAACCAGGAATTCTAGAAATCCTAGTAGACAGTTTCTATGAGTGGGGGAGGGGTAGGAGATATTGTAAGCCCCCTACATATGGAACAAGTTCCATTCTAAAAGCACGTTCACAAGACCACTTTGTTCATAAGTCCAACAGTTAGCCCAGTTACCCAACTTTTACAGATAATGCCAGACATGCGAATAAACTTATACAACTAGACGTGTAAACCCATGTTAGCATCTTTGAAAGTTCGAAACTTGAAGGTTTGTATGCAAGGACTTACTGTACAATAGCAAAGTAGAGCATCTTTAGGGATTCCATGAGCTAGAGAAGATCTGGGAACCTAGGCTTTGTGCATGATGGATGTGATCAAAGAAAGGAAGAGAGAAGATGAGTATGAAGGACTCAGGCAGTAGTAGAGGGATCCAAAGTGCAGAAACCTAGAGAAGGATGGGTCTGGGGCTAACTCTGGATTCTGTCATTGGGCATGAGAGGTTTCAGTTCAGTTCAGTTGCTCAGTCGTGTCCGACTCTTTGCGACCCCATGAATCGCACAAGCCAGGCCTCCCTGTCTATCACCAACTCCCAGAGTTCACTCAGATTCACGTTCATCGAGTCAGTGATGCCATCCAGCCATCTTATCCTCGATCGTCCCCTTCTCCTCCTGCCCCCAATACCTCCCAGCATCAAAGTCTTTTCCAGTGAGTCAACTCTTCGCATGAGGTAGCCAGAGTACTGGAGTTTCAGCTTCAGCATCATTCCTTCCAAAGAAATCCCAGGGCTGGTCTCCTTCAGAATGGACTGGTTGGATCTCCTTGCAGTCCAAGGGACTCTCAAGAGTCTTCTCCAACACCACAGTTCAAAAGCATCAATTCTTCGGCGCTCAGCCTTCTTCACAGTCCAACTCTCACATCCAGACATGACCACAGGAAAAACCATAGCCTTGACTAGACGGACCTTAGTCAGCAAAGTAATGTCTCTGCTTTTGAATATGCTATCTAGGTTGGTCATAACTTTTCTTCCAAGAAGTAAGCGTCTTTTAATTTCATGGCTGCAGTCACCATCTGCACTGATTTTGGAGCCCCCCCAAAATAAACTCTGACACTGTTTCCACTGTTTCCCCGTCTATTTCCCATGAAGTGATGGGACCAGATGCCATGATCTTCGTTTTCTAAATGTTGAGCTTTAAGCCAACTTTTTCACTCTCCTCTTTCACTTTCATTAAGAGGCTTTTTAGGGAAGCCTTATTCTAGAACCTGAAGCCTCCTCCTCAGCCCCCATCAATGGCTGATAGGTCTCCTGGTAAGATGAGGTCCTAGATGCCCATGTCTCCTGGGAAGATGAGGTCCTAGTGGAACTCACTTTGGACTCCCATTGAAGGGACTGTGGCCTTGCCTCATTTTCCTTGTGTGAAAAAAATGAGGCATAATCATAACTATGTCATGAAGTTGTTATGAGAAGAAATGCAAAAATAATGAATGTAAAAAGCTTGGCACATTTTAGAGTCTCTGATGGTTCTCCTACCCTTAATCACAGCTCCATCAAAAAAGAAAAAAAAAGCATTAAGAAATGATGGAAGAGTTATGTTTAGTGAGGACAACGTGGAGCTGAGTGGACCCTGGGCTAAGTGCCTGCTTTCTGCAGGTACACACTAGGAGGGCCAAAGAGCTGGCTCCATCCACAGGCTCCTGGTCTCCGAATGGAAGCTAATCAAAGTGCCCAGGAGGAATTAATCGGTCTCTATAGGACTGGTCAAAGAACCTACACTTTTAAGGTGACATAAATTCCAACTAGGGGCTTACTAAATCTTGTTGATTGATTGGGAAGGCAGCAAGGGGCTGGAGCCTGGCTGATGGCTCTGTATTGATTGTGGCTTTTAGCCAAGCTATTAAGTGGCTGGAGAAAAGGGGTTGGATGGCAGAGACTCACATTACCTCTCCACCCTCTCCTTCCCCAACATTTCAGCTTCAATCACAGCATTTCCCAAAAGGGGGTTAGCTCTTGCGGACTCCATTAAAGCAAGATGGCCTTTAGTGCACGGATCAGATTCTCATGCGCCACGTAGGGTACCTGGGCTGGTACTCAGAGCAGCTCTCCCTTCACTTAGAAACCTGAGAGAAGCCTGTGTGGGTTGTGCATTTTGAGAAAGAACAAAGAAGTCACCTTCAGAAAGCGCTCCATGGATCTTTGGCCTCCGGGAGTCTGGAAATTAAGATGTACAAAATGCTGTGCCCAGAAAGTCCCTGTTTCTGGGTCAGGAGGAAATCAATTTATCCGTGGGCTTTTCCCTTCAACAGCGCTGACTTCTGTTCTCTTGAGTGCATGCATGCATCAGCTGCTCTACTGTGTCTGGCTCTTTGCGACCCCATGGACTGTAGCCCACCAGGCTCCTCTGTCCATGGGCCTATCTAGGCAAGAATACTGGAGTTGGGCTACCATTTTCTTCCTCCAAGGGATCTTCCCAACCGAGGGATCAAACCTGTGTCTCCTGTGTTCCCTGCACTGCAGGCAGATTCTTTACCTGATAAGCCATCAGGGAATGTCTACTTAGCAATGATAAAATCTATATATCTATCAGGAAATGAACAAAGGGATAAATATCATTGCATGTGAAGCAGAAGCTAGGACTGGCTTGGACATTTTTACACACAGGCTATCAAGTTGGTCTCCACACTAGTCGATGACACTAGAACAGTCTCACACTTCTCCGGATAAACTCCGTGGACTTGTTATCTTGTTTCCTCAGGGCTTTCTGGTTTATCCAGATGGAGAAGACATGTCCAGATCCTCTCCTACAATCACGGTGAGTCTGTTATCTAGACTAACAGAGCTACAAAGCATCTTGCCCCCGGGGTCTCCTCATGGGTTTTATTCTTCCTCCAGTCATTGCAGGAAGATTCCTCTTATGCTGAGGGTGAGTGTGTAAGGAAAAGATAAAAAGTGTTCTGGGAATGGGACCCTGCTCATCTGGGAGAGGGAGCCAGGGGCCCAAGCACAAGAGGATACCCTTCTCCAAGCCCCTGCCTCTTTGTCGCAGTTGAAAGGCCCTTGACCTTCACATGTAGAGCAGCTGTATGCACGCTCAGTCACCCAGTCATGTCTGACTCTTTGAGACCCCATAGACTGTAGCCTGCCAGGCTCCTCTGTCCATGGGATTTCCCAGGCAAGAATACTGGAGTGGGCTGCCATTTCCTCCTCCAGGGAATCTTCCTTACTGAGGGATTGAACCCAAGTCTCCTGCATTGGCAGGCAGATTCTTTACCACTGAGCCACCTGGAAAACACTTGTAGAGTGGTCACTTGGAGATGAATCCCAACTCGTCGCTTGTTACGCTGAGTCCAGCCCTCGGGGACATTTTACAGGCCCAGAGGACAGAGTGGAAGGGAGGTGGTTCACACTCAGGAAATTCAGATGGAATAAGATGGAAAAGAGTTGGAGCTGAACAGCAGGTGGACTTGGGGATAAAGCCTTAGCCATTTCAACTGCACAGTCTGCCCTTTGGATTTCCAGTCATTTATGGCCTCACAAGGCTCCTGGAGCTAAGGGTAATGGGGAAAAAAAATATGGAAGGATTAAGTCACTGAGCCCAGAACCTTCTCCAGGATAGATCACATCTTGGGTCACAGATCAAGCCTCAGCTAATTTAATAAAATTGAAATCATATCAACCATCTTTTCTTACCACAATACTGTGAGATTAAGGTATCAATTATAGAAAAAAACTGAACACCACAAACACAGGGCGGCTGAAGAGTATGCTGCCAAGTAACCGAGAGATCACTGGGGAAATTAGAAAAATTCCCAGAAACAAATGCCAACAAAAACGCAGTGACCCAAAACCTATGGAAAGCAGCAAAGGCAGTTCTAAGAGGACAGTTAATAGCAGTATAAGCCTACCTCAAGAAACGAGAAAAATAGTCTTCAACAACCTAACTTTACACCTAAAGCAAACAGAGAAAGAATAAAAACAAACTTAGTAGAAGAAAAGGAATTGTAAAGATCAGAGCAGAAATAAGTGAAAAAGAAATGAATAAAACTAACAGTAAAGATCAATAAAACCAAAAGGGAGGAGAGGGTAACAAAAGCTTTTAGGAGAGACAGCACTGAGCAGTGGATATCTACTGCTGAGCAAATGCCCACCCAACTTTCTCTCATGGCAGGCAACCTAAATAAAGAGGTAGCCTTTTTGTTCTTAGGAGAGAATTGGGATTAGAAGAACAAAGATCTTTAGGGTAACCACTTGCTGACTGGAGAGAGTCTTCCAACTGGCAGAGGAGGGAGGTGGGGCTAGAGGGCATGGCAGAGCCAAATCCTACCAGGAAGGGTTGGGACCAGAGCCCTGAGCAGCCCGGGTCTCCATGTGCCCAGTGTCACCACCCAGCCTAGCACGGAGTCGACCAGTCAGAGCTGTTGTCACCAGGAACGCGGGAGTGATGGTGTAGCTTAGAGTCTCAGAGCTCATCCTACGCCTGCTGGCGCAGCCCAGGTAGGGAGAAAACCAGTAAAGTCCAGGAAGGGAAGCTCGGTGGAGAGGCAGAGGAAAGGGCTGTGCCCTTCATTTCTCTATTTTCTGTATCTTCAGCGCTTAGTGAGTGTACAACTGACCTGATCAGACAGATCCAGTTCGACCCTTGCTCTGATGCTCTCTCTGTGTGAGCCTGGATTGAGTCTTTACATATCTGAGACTCAATTTTTCCACCTGTGCAATGGGACTGACATTTTGTGTGTGTGATAAAATACACAGAGCATAATATTTACCATTTTAAAGTGTACCTATAATCCAATGGCATTTAGTACGTTTACAGTATGGTACAATTATTCTGACTATTTCAGTCCAGAACATTTCACATCAGGTGGCCATGATTACAATGGATGGCTACATTTATATGAAACTCTAGACCCAGTAACACAAGTCTCTGGTGACAGAGATCAGAGTGGGAATTGCTGTGAGGCAGAATTGACTCAATGGAGCAGAGAGAACCTGCTGACATGGAGGAAATGTTCTCTGTCTTGCTGAGGTGTGGGCTCCATGAGTAGATACAGGTTCAAAACTCATGTCAAAGTATGGGGCTAAGATGTGTATAATCACTGTTCGTAAATTTTATCTGAGCGCAAAATAAAAGCAATGACAAAGAATTATAAAGAAGCATCTGATGGGGAAGTAGGTGACATTTCCTGGGAAAAAAATGTCAGATTTCTAGTTGGTTCCACAGGATGACAGAGGCAGAGACACCATCAAAGTTTGCCTGCCTGCCTAGCTTGCTTTCATCTGTGTCCGTATAAGGCAATGTGACCCCAAGAAAGAAAGAATGTAGAAGTGGCTCAGTTGTGTCTGACTCTTTGCAACCCCATGAGTGCCAGAGCCTCTGTCCATGGAAGTCTCCAGGCAAGAATACTGGAGTGGGTTGCCAGTCCCTTCTCCAGGGGATCTTCCCAACCCAGGGGCTGAACCCAGGTCTCCCACAGTGCAGGCAGATTCTTTACCATCTGAGCCACCAAGGTAGCCCTCTACAAGGTTAATAATCACTCTCGGTAATACCGGGGTCTCCCAGGTGGCACTAGTGATAAAGAATCTGCCTGCCAATGGAAGAGATCCCTTGGAAGAAGGCATGGCAACCGACTCCAGTATTCTTGCCTGGAGAATCTAATGGACAGAGGAGCCTGGAGGGCTGCAGCCCATCGGGTCACAGAGAGTCGAACAAAACTGATGTGACTTAGCATGCATGCACTCTGTAACAGCAGGTCCTGGGAACCACCATCCGCTCATTAGCAGAGACTGTAGAGGCTTATGCAAGTCTGGCTCACAGGACATCAGCCATTCCTGCAACACATCCACCAGCACCACTCTGGAATGAGGGCAGATGGCGTTCTGCTGATGAAAGTGCAAGACGTCAAGAAGGAAACTGCCAGATCCGACATCATCCATCTAAGAAGGTGTAAAGTAAATAAACGAATAACAATGACATCAATGGGAGCAACACTGAAGTAGACAAGGCGCTGATTTCATGTGAATTCCCCAGCAGCAGAAAAGTGAGATTAGAAAGAACATCATTTAAGAGCCAGCGAGCAAATGCACCTCCACATCGCACATCACAGCCCCAGCCTCGGCCCGGGGCCGTGCAGGGAATGGCGATGCCTCATTCCTATTCTCTGAGGCTCCAAAGCGGCTCAGGAAGAGGCTGGAGCAAACACCAGCTGCTCAGGCTCTGCCCCCACCCCTCTTGTCCTCATCCTTGTGGCTTTGCTCAAAAGTTGCAATCGTAGGATAGCATGACTGTTTGTAAGCTCCAATGGTAGCTATTCTTACCTTAAAAAGAAAGACCATTTAAATAAAAATGCAAAAGTGAACTTTCCCCTAGGAAACCTACCAAACTGGTAAGCTTGCTAGGTACAAGATCAAAACAGAGAATCTGAAAACAGACCACATAGGTGGAGGCTGGTCCTGAGCCAGAAGTTCAGACTCCCTGAGACCAGTGCCCAGTCCACTCCCTGTTGCCACTTTCACATCCTAAAGGCGTCTCCATGACACTCCAAGGTAGAGCTACCGTTTGCTTATTCCTGAACTATCAGCGCAACTATGCAAGTATCTGGTGCTCATAAAATATGATCTCTGCTTCCAGTGCCAACCAAAAATATATCTACTAGTGCATTCTAAGTTACTTCAGTCATGTCTGACTCTGTAACCCCATGGACTGTAGCCTGCCAGGTTCCTCTGTCCATGGGATGCTCCAGGCAAGAACACTGGAATGGGTTGCCATTTCCTCCTCCAGGGAATCTTTCCGATCACAAATCAAACTCAACACTTCTTATGTCTCCTTCATTGGCAGGCAGGATTTTTGTTCTGTTTTGTTTTGTTTTGAGCCACCAGGAAAGCCCCTGAATATATATTTGAGGAACTCCCAAGAATCAAGGCAACTTGAACACAAACATGTAACTGGACAGCTTCTTCCTCATCACTGGTCTCCCAAATCTCAATTACAAGTATCAAAGAAATACTAAGTATAGGGAAATCAACCCTGAAAATTCATTGGGAGGACTGATACTGAAGCTCCAATACTTTGGCCACCTGATGCAAAGAGCTGACACATTGGAAAAGACCCTGATGCTGGGAAAGATTGAATGCAAAAGGAGAAGAGGGTGGCAGGGTATGGTTAGAGGTAGAAGAAGATGGTTAGATAGCATCACTGACTCAATGAACATGAATTTGAGCAAATTCCAGGAGATAGTGGAAGACAGAGGAGCCTGGCATGTTACAGTCCATGGGGTCACAAAGAGTTGGACACAACTTAGATTGAACAACAACAAGAAGAAAATTACATCTGGAAGGTGAGAGAGAATGTCACACACATGCCATTCCTCTGTAAGTTGTAGGCATTGAGTGAAGTACTGCGCTGTGTATTGAACACATTCTGATATTCCTGCTAGATGTGTAGAGAAAACATGAGCCACATGGACATGTCTGGGATCTGCTAATGAATAGTGATTTTGACACCCTCTCATCCATTGTGAGCTCCCTGACACAGACTTACACAGAGTCTCTAACAATTTTTTACTGTCTCATTTTTTAAAAAATACATGAAAATAATTGAAAGCAGGGATTCAAATAGATGTGTGTACACCCACGTTCATGGCAGCATTATTCATAGAAGTAAAACAAGGACGCAACCCAGGTGTCCATCAGCGTGTGAATGGATAAAATGTGGTGTTGACAGCCAATGGATTATTGATTATCCAGTTTTTACAAGGTAAGAATTCTGACACCTGCCACAACATGGATGAACCTTAAAATAATTGTGTTGTTGTTGTTCAGTTGCTAAGTCACAGTCATGTCCATCTATTTACGATCCCATGAACTGCAACATGGCAGGCTTCCCTGTCCTTCACTGTGCCCCAGAGTTTGCTCAAGCTCATGTCTGTTGAGTCACTGATACTATCTAATCATCTCATCCTCTACTGCCCTCTTCTTTTGCCTTCAGTCTTTCCCAACATCAGGACCATTATATGATTTATGTATGATTATCAAATCATTATACTAAGTGAAATAAGCCAAACACAAAAGGACAAACATTCTATGATTCCACTTTATGCCACATTTAGAACAGTCAAATTAATCAGAAAACAGAGTTGAATAATGGTGACAGTAGCTGAGGAGGGAGTTATGGTTTAATAGGTACAGAATTTCAGTTTGGGGTGACGGAAACGTTCAGGAGATGCCTAGTAGTGATGGTTGCCCAACAATGTGAATTTACTTAATTCCATTGAATTGTATACTGGAAAAATAATAGCTAATATGGTGCATTTTATATTAAGTATATTTTGCCACCATAAAAAGACATAGCCAGCAGAGGATAAGCAGACACTTGAGAAAGGCCTCTAAAAGAAAAAGAGCAAAGCAAATAAATACAAACAAGAAACCTGGATGATACAGAGATGACTCAAGGAGCAGAAGAAAAATCTATAAATTGTATCTTTAGTGGAAGGAAAGGAGACAGCACCCCTATAAGCTGCATATTACAGATAGAACAGCATACTACCCAAATGACCATTTGAAAAACAACAAACTTTTAGAAATCAAAATATTTGATAAAAAAAATTTAGTAACAGTATGTAAAGTTGGGGAAATAGTCAAGAAATGGACCAAAAGATCAAGAGGTAGAAAATAGTGGAGGAAGGAAAAGAGTATTTTTCAGAAATTATGATACCTAAATAATTGGACTTTGAAACAACAGAGAAAACAAAAAGGAAATCATCAAAGGAAATAATAGGAAAACATTTTTCAGAACTGAAGGCTCTAAGTGTCCAGATTGAAGGGGCTCATAAAATACTCTGCAAGATGAATAATAAAAAGCCAACTAAGGCACACTGTTTTGAAATTTCAGAACTTCAGGGATAAAGAAAGGAGTCTAAAAATACCCAGAAAGAAAAAACTAATATGTCATATGCTAAGGCTAAGAAATCAGAACCACAACAGGCCTCTTAAAAGCAACATCAGACACTAGAATATAATGGAGCAAAACCTTCAGAATTTGGGGGGGAAATTTTACTGTCAACCTGGCATTTTATACCCATCTAAATCATAAATTCTATGGGAAACAGTGCACATGCTTAAGACATATATAAAGACTCAAAACTTGCTCTTTCCTTTCAGTGTTTCTTAGAAATCTACAAGAATAAAAGGAAAGCAGTAAACACAAGACAGGAATGGAAGGAGTCTCAGGATAACAGCTGTGCTTCACAGATTAATGCAGGCTCACGTTCTGCAAGCAGGCTTTTATGTCCCCATTTTTCTTGACATCTAAGCAGCAACCAGTTGCATTACCTCATCTAATCTTCTCAATGGACCCTATAAAGAAGACATGATTTTTCAATCCACATGGCTTAAAGGGTAGATAGGCTACATGTCAGGAAAAGAACCAGTTTTAAGAGGAAGGGAAAAATTTCTTTTTGAGATACATACACCCCAATATTCATAGCACACTATTCCAAAACATCAAAACAACCTAAGTATCCATCAAAAGATGAAAGGATAAGGAAGATGTGGTACATATACACAATGGAATATTACTCAGTCTTTAAAAAGAATGAAATAATGCCATTTGCATTATTTGGACCTAGAGATGATCACACTAAGTGAGTAAGTCAGAGAAAGGCAAATATCATATGACTTTACTTACATGTGGAATCTACAAAGCAGTACAAATTAACTTATTTACAAAACAAATACGCTCACAAATATAAAGAACAAACTTGTAGTTACCAAAGGGGAAGGTGGGAGAGGGATAAATTGTGAGTCCTGGATTAACAGATGCACCCGACTGCATACAAAATAGATAAACAGCACGGATTTACTGTATAGCTCAGGGAGCTATATCAATATCTTGTAATAAGCTATAATGGAGCAGAATCTTAAAAAACAATATAAATAGATACATATATATGTTAAATGCATATATTTATATGAACTTTGCTGTATACATGGAACTAACACAACATTGTAAATCAACTATACTTCAATTTTAAAAATAGACAATAAATACAACTAAGTAGTTTTTTAAAAAAGAGCTTTTCAATGCATTCAACTTGACAACAACTGGATACGTGTTTCTGAAGCTTAGGGCAGAGGTCTGGCAGAGACGGATTTTAGGAGGAGATGAAAGTATGAGAGGTGATGAAACAAGCTATGGCAATCAACATATTTTTAAAACAAAGTGCTGAAAACTTTAAGAGAAATAATAATGAATCAGAGGACAGATCGGAACTAATAGAACAGCAACGGTAATCAAAGATGTATCAAGAGAAAGAATCCATGACTCATAGAGATACCAAAAGCTAGCAAAGAAAAGGCTTTCTGCATGTAGATGGAAAGATCGATGAAAAGAGGCCGAGATCAAGAGCTTTCTTGGTTAAATGTATTACATGAGAGAGAGAAGAGAAGGAGGAGGAGGGGGAGAGTGAGGGGAATGTGAGGCGGAGGGGAAGCTTCCAGAGATAAAATGTCGGTTACTATTGAGGGAACCTGGAGAAGGAAATGGCAACCCACTCCAGTGTTCTTGCCTGGAGAATCCCAGGGATGGGGGCGCCTCATGGGCTGCTGTCTATGGGGTTGCACAGAGCCGGAAACGACTGAAGTGACTTAGCAGCAGCAGCAGCAGCACTGAGGGAACCAACATCCCTGCTGGTCTCACGCGTCAGTGAAGAGGAACATCTGTCAGGATAACACCACTAGCTTCTCCCTCCATTTCTACTAATTTCTTCCCATAAGAGAAACAATGATTTATCTGACATTTGCTTTTGAAAGAGAGAACTGAGCTTGCTTGGTTCAGCCCCTAACTGCTGTCTGGTCAAACTCATCAGCTATAAAGAGTATGCACTCATCTCTTTACCTGCCAGGTGGTAGAGTCCAGCTCCCAGGTAGGAGCATGCAGTTGCAGGGTGACTGTGTCCTAGTTTTGGCAAAATCAGGAGATGAAATTGTAATTCCCTTTAGCCACAGACCTAAAACCACTTTCTGCTTTCACCTAATCCAATCAGCTTTAAGGTAATGCAACTGATTTCTGATCTTCTGTCCTCTGTGTTCTCAAGCTAATCCCTAAATTTGTCACCTAAGGTAGTCCTAATTTGAGAAGGAAAGAGGAAATAACTTAAAACACAATTCTTACCCACATAAGATTATCCATAACATTAGGGATTAGAAGACAAGAGCAAAGTTCACAAACTGCTAGTTCTTGAGCAAAATATAGCCCGGGCATATGTGTTGTTTGGTGATTTTGTATGGCATATACAATGTTTTATATGGCCATGCAGTTAGGCAAGCATATAATATTTGATTGTAACATGTCTTCCTCCAAGGCTGCCTCACATGCAAGTGTCCTGCACAGTCTCTGGAGAACTTGAGTTTGCTACCCCTGCAACAAAGCAATGACCCAAGAATCCAAAGTGAAACAGGACAGCTGTTGATCTCCAAGCGCCAATATGGCTAGACCCCCAAGCCAACTCTTGGCTGAACAAGCAAGGCAGGATATTGGTGGCATTAAGCCCATTCACAGTGTTCTGCAACCCCCATAGCCATCTCTTTCCAGATTGTTCATCACCCCAAACAGAAACATGGTACCCACCGAGTAATGATTCCCATTTCCCCTTTCCTCCAGCCCCTGGTAACCTCTAATCCACATTCTGTCTTTATGAGTTCGCCTATTCTAGGTATTTCGTATGAGGCATCGTGCAATATTTACCTTTTGGGTTGGCCTATTTCATTTAGCATAATGTTTTTGAGACTCGTCCACATCATACCATATATCAGAATTCCATCTCTGGACTTCCCTGCTGGCTCAGATGGTAAAGCTCAGATGGTAAAATCTCCCTACAATGCGGGAGACCCGGGTTCTATCCTTGCGTCAGGAAGACACCCTGGAGAAGGAAATGGCAACCCACTCCAGTTCTCTTGCCTGGAAAATCCCATGGACAGAGGAGGCTGGTAGGCTACAGTCCATGGGTTCGCAAAGAGTCAGACATGACTGAGCGACTTCACTTCACTTATGGCTGAATAATGTTCCATTTTGTAATAGCTACATTTTGTGTAGCCCATCCAGCCACGGATGGACCGCGTTGCTTCCATTTTTTGGCTGCTGTGAATAATGCTCCAGTGAGGCAAGGCTCCCTTCCAATGCTCACCGCTCTCTCTCTCTAACTTTCCATCACATCACCCTGCTTTATTTTCTTCAGAAAACATAATGCCACATGACATTAATTGTTCGGTTTATTTTTCTTCCTTCCCCTTGTTCTCCTCCCAAAGGTACAGTCCATGGGAGCGAGAATATATTCATTCCCCACTTTCATGCCTTAACCTAGTATCAGGGCTGGAATAGAGCAGACACTAAAAAAATATCTGTTGAATGAATGAATTAAAAAAGCAATAAAGAGATGCATAGGTTGAGCAGGTGACCAGACTCACTAACTTGCTAAGCCCTGCCCTCCCACCACAGAGCAGGTCATAGAGACTCATACTTTAGCAACATGCCAAATTGCTCCATTCCATGGTTCTTCGGAATATGATGCATAAAATAGGAATGACTAGTGTTAGATCCTCAAAGCCGAATATCTATGATGCTACATGGTTGAAAGTTGCTGTAACGGCAATGTGGGCAAAAACTCCAAGACATGTAAGGATCGGTGAGTGAAAAGAAGTGGGAAGAAGAAAGGAACGAAGCTTTGCACAGCTTTGTGTCCTGAAGAAAGGCCCGCTGGGTCCCTCTTCCACCAGGAGAGAGTCTCATTAGCATAACTGGCCAGAGAGGCACGTGGGAAAGCGGTCAACCTTCGGGATTTTGCCACTGCCTTCTGCCCTGGAAGCTCCCAAAGACAGGACCTGATTTAACAGGTCTCTCTTTATCCCCAAGGTTGCCACACACCCTCTCCCTGAAAGAGAATTCTTCAACCACTCTTGTCCCCGGGAGGCTATGGAGAATTTCAGTTCGTGCACGTTGATCCTATTACTGCTCACTACAAGGCTATTTCCTGGGGCGGGGAGATAATCCAATTCTGCTCCTTCACAGCACACAAGCATATAGCCATAATATATAACGTATTATGTCAGACACAGGCGCTGTCCAACTCAGCATTCTGTCCCTGACACCAGGAACAAGGAAGATTTTGTGAGCAGCTCCACTACTTACTTTGGCTTCCCAGGTGGCTCTGTAGTAAAGAATCTGCCTGCCAATGCAGGAGACGGAGGTTCAATCCCTGGGTCAAGAAGATCCCCTAGAGGAGGTAATAGCAACCCCCTCCAGTATCCTTGCCTGGAGAATCCCATGGGACCAAGGAGCCTAGTGGGCTGCAGTCCATTGGGTGGCAAAGAGTCGGACATGACTTGGCTACTGAGCACACAGGCACACATGCCACCACTTGCTTCATATGACACAAACTCCAGGTCCTGCTCCCCTTCCATAGAACCCCATTGTATGCCTACTTCCTGCTCATCCTTTTGATGCGTATCACCTGCACGCCATCCTCCATCCATCATCCTACATATGCCTCCCACCGGCATCTTTCACTGTTCCAGGATGGATGTTGGGAAACGGAAATTTAAAAATAAAGGATTCATGGCCCCTATAGGATTCCACTAGGCAGCAAAACCAAGGACCACTTGACAAGAGCAAGTAGGACCTGCTTAAGCAGTGGAAAGATAGGGAGATCTCGAAAGAAAAGCAAAACAGAAGAAAAGAGAAAAGGAAGAGGAAGAGGAAATAGGGACATACTTGGACACCAGGGAGAAAAGCCTGAGTACAGAAGAGAGATGGAGTATATGAGAGAGTGAATGAAATTTTTCCTAGAGAAAAAAATAGGAAGCAAAGGAGTCAGCATTTACTTCTAGAAAGGTTAGCTTTAGTGATGAGTAAGAACTCCTTCAAATAGAACCATGAAGGAACAAATATAGGTAAAAAAAAAAAAAAAAATACAGATGAGTCTGGGATTTCCAAGTGGCACTAGTGGTAAAGAACCTACCTGCCAATGCAGGAGACATAAGGGATCCCTTGGTCAGGAAGATCCCCTAGAGGAGGGCATGAGAACCCACTCCAGTATTCTTGCCTGGAGAATCCCATGAACAGAGGAGACTGGTAGACTACGGTCCATGGGGTTGCAATAAGTCAGACATGACTGAAGCGACTTAAGCAAGCATGCATAGATAAATTTAGAAGACCGAGAGGGCTCCCATGAGATAGGTCATCTCTGAGGGCCTCCATTCTCTCTGTAGAGCCTCAGCTGCCCCGAGTGGGGAAGGTAATAGTGGTGGGTTGAGTGGAGTGAATGGAGGTCAGGGGCAGCTGCTGAAGGAAAGTGAGAGAAGGTCGACCAGAGAATTAAAAGACGACTGAACGGCAGTGGCTGCCCCGCAGAGGCTGAATGGTTCATAAATGTGTAATGGAACCAATCTGCCATGGTGATGCAATTTTCCCCAAGTACTGTCCTGCAGCACTGGGCCAAGGAGAGAGAAGAACAAATGATTGGGTTGACACAGCACCGGGGACAGAGGCACAGCTGCAGAAAGAAGACCAGGAAATGAGCGTGAGGAGGACTTGATGAGAGGGTCCTTGAAGGGTGGGTGATGAAACCCAGCCAAAGAAGGGGAGATGGGCAAGGCCAAGTGAGGTCTGACCACCTGCAAAATCAGGCGCCAAACGTATCTAGTGTGTAGTCAGCCAGGAGGGTTTGTGTTAGTCAATGTCCTCTGAAGAAACAGAACCAATTCCTTGTAAGTCTCATTACAAGGAATTGACTCACAATTCCAAGATTATGGAAGCTAAGGAGCTCCAGGACCTGCTGTCCTCAAGCTGCAGACCCATGAAATAGTGCTGTGGTTCCATTCCAAGTCCAAATGGCTCAGAGAACCAGGCTTGTAAGGACAAGTCCACATGTCCAGGAGAAGACCAATGTCTGTTTAAGCAGTCAGGCAGAGAGAAAAAGGCCACCTTCCTCTGCCTTTTTGTTCTAATCAGGCCAATGAATCAACACCCACGGGTACTGGATGATGCCCACCCATACTGAGGAAGGCCATCTGCTTTACTGAGTCCACAGATACAAATACTGATCTCTTCTGAAAACACTCTCCCAGGCAGAAATGACGTTTAGCCAGGTATCTGGGTATCCCACGGTCCAGGCAAGTTGGTGCATAGATTAACCATCCCAAACTTGAAAACAGTAGCTCTGATTCTAATCCCTGACATGTACGCAGTGGGCACTCACAAAAAGCTTTACATGTGCAGTTTCATCAAGTCCTCTCTCAGTTTACAGAAGAGTAACTGCAGCTGAAGGGAGCTAAGTCACTCTGGTCTTCACTCGTGCCAAAGCTCGTACTCTTAAACACACAGCCAGTGAGATTTCTGAGCATGTGGTTTCATAGTTTGAGGCATTCCAAAGGATGAACAAGGAATAGGAGGTGGCAGTGGGTGTGGATTGCAGAAGTGAATGGAGGTTGAGTCGTTGAGGCTGAGCACATCAGAGCAATCTGCGACTGTGAAGTTGAACGGCACACTAGGATACGGAAGTTGGGTCAGAGGGCCAGGTCAGGGACCTTGGAGTCACAGGAAAATGTGACTGCCCAGAAGGGCTCATGTGAGGAAGAACCAGCCTGAAGTCAACTGGAAACTCGAAACTTGGCATCTCTCCCTTTGAAAGTCTCCCAGTTGGGTCAGGGGGTCCCCATGGCCATCCTGAGACTCAGCAATTTTACCAAGAGGACTCAGAGAACTCAGAAAATCTCTTACATTCAGTTACGGTGTGTGCCAGTGAAAGGATACAGTCTCAGATATGCAAAGGCAGTGGGTCCACAGGGCAGAGTCTAGGAGAAGCCAGATGTGGCCTTCCAGCTGTCCTCTCTCTGCAGAGTAGCACAGACAGGACGTATTCCTCCCAGTAATGACACATGATAGCTCAAAGAAGTACTGCCAGCCAGGGAAGCTTTCCTGAGCTTTCCTATCTAAGATTTTTAGGGGCTCCATCACAAAGGCAATGAAATACCTGCATGATCGACTTTAGCTACCTGTCTCCAGCACTTCTAGAGGTCAAATTGATACAGCATGGCTCAGAGCCCCAGGCAAATAAAGGCACCCAGTCATTGTGAGTCACGTGACAGCTATGAACCGGGCTTCCCCTGTGGCTCAGCAGTAAAGAATCCACCTGCAATGCAGGAGCCGCAGGAGACGCAGGTTCGATCCCTGGGTTGGAAAGATCCCCTGGAGAAGGGCATGACAGCCCACTCCAGTATTCTTGCCTGGAGAATCCCATGGACAGAGAAGCCTGGTGGGCTATAGTCCATGGAGTCGCAAAGAGTCATACACAACTGAAGTGACTTAGCACTCACACACGCACAGCCATAAACCATCTGGGGTGGCCGACGGCTCCAGACATACAATAGCACTCGTACAACCAGAACACTTTAAGGACATAGATGGTCTCTCTGGTTAAGGGCCGGTCCTTCCTCTGGAATGCGCAGGACTTAAGCCACCCAAGCAAGAACTCTGGATTAACCCTTTGCAGCACCCAAGCCCCAGAGACCAATAAACCTGATTTGTGATGCAAGACACCCATTCTGGCCCTGAACAGCACAGAGGCTTCCAGGGATCAAGGGTGTCCCAGTTACCTGAAGGGAATCTCTTCATTGAAAGCTAGAATGTCATCCTTTGAGCTTGGAGTTCGTGATGAGCTGAAACTCTGAGGCTGGTCCAAGGACTCTTCTACTTTAGATCATCTGATGCTCTCTGTTCACAGCTAAACTCTCCCAGGTGACATTAAAAAGAAGCAAGCAAACAGACAGCGCTAATGTCCAGCCTTGGAAAAAGAGTGAAAAAAGAGTCTCTGATATCCATTGTTGTTGTTTAATTGCTGAGTTGTGTTCGACTCTTTGTGACCCCATAGACTGTAGCCCACCAGACTCTTCTGTCCAGGAGATTCCCAAGGCAAGAATGCTGGAATGGCTTGTCATTTCCTTCGACACGGGATCTTCCTGACCCAAGGATCAAACTTGTGTCTCCTGCATTGGCAGGTGGATTCTTTACTGAGCCACCTGGAAGGCCCTCTGATACCCATTAGGCATCTGGAAACACACTGCAATGAGGACCAGAAGATTTCCCTCTCTGCACTGGGTGTTGGGATCCTGTTCCTGAGAGCCCTAAGCACAGAACTCTCCCAGAACCCAAGCACCAGGCGGAGGGGCAACCAGGAAGCAGCTGCTATGCTTTCGTCTAACCTTGCAGCAGGTTCACTGGACACCTCTGGGGTGGCCTTCCTCCTGTGCCTAGAAGGCACAGGAAGCAGCAACTATCACCTTCTCCTGGGTGCACAGCCTTAGAAAGAGTTGAATAGAGATGGAAGTAGAGACAGAGACAGAGGTAGAGATAGAGGTCTGAGTGGATGTTTGTGTTAACATAGCAGTTTCTGTCATTCACTTGCATTCTGATATGCCTTTTGCTTTCATTTATGTGAAATTTGATTCTTTTTATTGAAGCACAGTTGATTTACAATATCGTGTAAGTTTCAGATGTATAGCATAGTGATTCAGGGAGGTTTGGGGGCAGATTTTATTCCATTATAATTTATTAGAAGATAGCAGATGTGGTCCTCTGCGCTACGCAGTACATCTTTGTTGCTTATCTATTTTATGTATAGTGGTTTGCATAGGGAAAAAAGTAGATGGATCCTTTACCCTGGTGGTGGAGAGCATGGATAGCACTTCTTCTTCCTACTATAGTCCACTTTCAGATCTCAGATCAGATCAGAGCTCCCGGTTTATGACCACAATGGGTAACCCTTTTGTAGAAGGATGCTCTACTATTGGGATAATCCATAAGTTTAGCTGGTTACCCCCTTTATCTCTATCTTCCACTCACCAGCAGTAAAACTGTTCTGTTCCAATTGTCTTTGAGGAAGGTTGCCACAATGGTAAAGAAGGGAGGAAAAAAAAAAAAAGCTTACTCATGGTTTGCTTTCTTTCATTTTAAAATGCAGGTAGTAACAATTCATTCCTGAGTTGCCATGAAGACTGAATGAAACCATCTAAGCATTTGGAATAGTGTCCGGCACATAATATGCTGCTCTTACTATACAATGTGAAATACAACAACATGTAATATTTGTTGCCTAGGCTTTTTGTTTACTTTGTTTCTCTTATTCTAAAGTTGACAACTCAAATTCCTACTGAAGTCAAGCAAATACCTTGTGTCAGGCTGCATTTTTTGGAAAGACACTTTTGCATAAGAAATGCATAGGGATAATGTTCATTTCCACAAGGAAATATGGTATTTTCTCATTTTTAGTATATGTGGCTTTCTTCCACTATAGTGGGAGACAGTTCCTCTCCCTTATGTTTTTACAGCATACAAGAAATACTTACTTTCACTTTCTTGTAAAATAATCAACAATACATACGCTATGATGACAAGACAACTGATATTTGGTCTGAGTTTATCAGAGGTTAGCTCAGACAGTAAAGAATCTGTCTGCAATGCAGGAGAACCCAGTTTCTCTCCCTGGGTCAGGAAGATCCCCTTGGAGAAGGGCATGGAACCCACTCCAATATTCTTGCCTGTAGAATCTCTTGGACAGAGGATTTGGCAGGCTACAGTCCATGGGGTCATAAAGAGTCAGACATGACTGAGTGATTAACACTTTCCTTTTCACTTTAAGAGAGGTTGGAGCAAAAAAGGACTATGTTGAGCTGAAGATACACATCACTCTGTAAAGGAGGAAGCCACAATTCCCCTCTAGGGACTGGTACCTCAAAGGAATGAGGTTTCAGATCATCTGATTTTTCAGTAACACCAAAATCTGAATTTTAAGTGTATTTTTAACTACAACTATAGTTTGGAGATAGAGCAAATATTTGTTTGCACTATAGTCTATTAAGTGTGTAAAGTGCATGCTCAGTTGCTCAGTCATGTCTAACTCTTTGTGACTCTATGGACCATAGCCCACCAGGCCCCTCTGTCCATGGGATTTTCCAGGAAATAATAATGGAGTGGGTTGCCATTCCGCCTCCAGATTTTCTTGACCCAGGGATCAAACCCACCTCTCCTACAGCTCCTGGGTTGGTAGGTGGATTCTTTGCCACTGAGCCATCTGGGAAGCCCAATAAATGTGTAAAAGTTTTATGTCTAAAAAGCCTATGTACCTAGCTTAATTAAAAAATATTGTCTTGCTAAGAAATGCTAACCATCATCTGAACATTTAGTGAGTTGTATCTTTTACTGGTAGAGGGTCTTACCTCAATGCTCGTGACTGACATTTGGTCAGGGTGGTTGTTGCTGAAAACCGGTGTGGCTGCAGCTGTTTCTTAAAATATGACAATGAAGTTTGCCACACAGATTGACTCCTTTCATGAATGATTTCACTGTCGCATACAAAGCTGTTTAATAGCACTTTACCCATAGTAGAACTACTTTCAAAATTGGAGTCAGTCCCCTCAAACTCTGCTGTTTTATCGACTAAGGTTATGTAATATTCTAAACACTTTTTATCATTTCAACACTCTTCATTGCATCTTCACTAGGAGAAGTTTCCATCTTAAGAAAACACTTTCCTTCCTCATGCAAGAACAACTCCTCACAGGTTAAAGTTATCATGAGATTGTAGCAGGCCAGTCCCATCTTCAGGCTCCACTTCCACTTCTAGCTCCCATGCCATTTCCACCAAAGTCCCAGTTCCTTAAAGCTTAAAGTCCTCTGTGAGGATTGAAATCAACTTCTTTCAAACAGCTGTTATGTTGATATTTTGTTGATATTTTGACCTTTTCACTTGAATTATTAGTGTTCTTAATAGCATCTGTAATGGTGAATATTTTCCAAGTTTTCAGTTACTTTGTCCAGATTCATCAAAAGAGTCACTATCTATGACAGCTATAGCCTTGTGAAATGTAGTTCTTAAATAATAAGTCTTGAAAATCAAAATTACTCCTTGAACCACAGGTTTCAGAATGAATGCTGTATTAGCAGGCATGAAAACATTAATTTCATTTTACATCTTCATCAGAGCTCTTGAATGACCAAGTACATTGTTAATGAGCAGTAATACTCTGAAAGGAATTTTTTTAATCAGTAGATCTCAACAGTGGGTTTAAAATAGCTAGTAAACTATGACAAACAGACGTGCTATCATCCAGGCTTTATTGTTCTCTTTAGAGAGCATAGGAAGAGTGTATTTTGCTTAATTCCTCAGGCTCCAGGATTTTGGGAATGGTAAATGAGCACTGACTTCAACTTAAAATCACCAGCTGTATTAGTACCTAATAAAAGAATCAGCCTGTCATTGGAAGCTAGGCATTAACTTCTACTCTCCAGCTATGAAAGTCCCATAGTGTAAAAGTGTTAGTCACTTAGTCGTGTCTGACTCTTTGCAACCCCATGAACATGAATTAGGCTCCTCTGGCCATGGAATCCTCCAGGCAAGAATATTGGACAGGGTTGCCATTTCCTTCTATTTCCAATAGATTTTCTTTACATTTAAACCCTAGGGTTTAGTGTTGCCACCTTAGTTAGATGGATCTTCTGGATAAGTTGCTGAAGCTTCTACATCAGCGCTTGCTGCTTCACTTGCACTAAGAGGTTATCAAGATGACCTCTTCCCTTAAGCCTCATGAACCAGTTTCTGCTAGCTTCACATTTTCCTTCTGCAGCTTCTTCGGCTCTCTCAGCCTACACAGAATTGAAGATAGTTAAGGCTTTTCTCTGGGCTTTGGCTTAAGTGAATGTTGTGACTGGTTTGGTCTTCTATCCAGATCTCTAGAACTTTCTCCATATCGGCAACAAGAAGGATTATATATGCACATATATATATGATTAGATAAATGCAGATAGTTATGAAGCAAATATGGTGGCATGTTTAATGTAGATAGACGAACAGACAGAAAGATAATCTGTAACTATTTTCTCCCCCAAAAAGATGTTTTTGTTTTTTTTCTGAGTTATGTCAGAGAAGCTGCAAACAGTTAGACCCTTCATTCCTGAATATTCCAACATACATTTCTTCTAGGTTTTTGAAAGTCTGGGCATTAACTGCACAAAGAAGTTCCTTGTTTCTAAAATCATGAATATTATTGTGCCTTTTCATGTTCCACTCAGTTGTGCATTAATTATACATTAACTCATGCAATAAACATTACAACTGCTTTCAATTTGTATGACATTGTGCGAGACGCAGAGATAAAAAGATTTGATGCTGGCAATCAAAAACATCACTGTTCAGTAGCAAAAACAGGCCTTTGTGTTGTAGGTTTAATAGAGGCAAGAAGAGGGCACTATGGATTCTAGGAGATTCCCAGAAATCAAGAGTAAGGAGTAAGTTCAGTTCAGTTCAGTTCAATTGCTCAATTGTGTCCAACTCTTTGCGACCCCATGGACTGCAGCACTGCCAGGCCTCCCTGCCCATAGCCAACTACTAGAGTTTACTCAACTCATGTTCACTGAGTCAGTGATGCATTCAACCATCTCACCCTCTATTGTCCCCTTCTCCCCTGCCTTCAGTCTTTCCCAGAATCCCGGTCTTTTCAAATGAGTCAGCTCTGCATCAGGTGGCCAAAGTTTTGGAGTTTCAGTTTCAGCATCACTCTTTCCAATGAAGACCCAAGACTGATCTCCTTTAGGATGGACTGGTCGGATCTCCTTGCAGTCCAAGGGACTCTCAGGAGTCTTCTCCAACACCACAGTTCAAAAGCATCAGTTCTTTGGTGCTCAGCTTTCCTTACAGTCCAACTCTCACATCCATACATGACTACTGGAAAAACCATAGCTTTGACTAGATGGACCTTTGTTGGCAAAGTCATGTCTCTGCTTTTTAATATGCTGTCTAGGTTGGTTATAACTTTTTTTCCAAGGAGCAAGTGTCTTTTAATTTCAGTTCATAACTGAGTCTACACTGAAGAGTATCTTAGCCAAAATTTAAAAGATGATGTGGACTTAGTCAGGTAAAGAACTTGGAATAGAATATTCTAGGTCTTGGCAGAGCATGGGTCAAGGCACTGATGGAGTGGCATGACGTACTCAGGATATAACTGAGTATTCAGGAATCTCAATGCAGCTGTAGCATTTATTATGTGCCAGGGAGTACGTCAAACACTTGCCAGTCATTTTTAACTTGATTGTGAGTAACTATTAGAGATGGTTCAGTACAGAAAGCACTCCAAATACTTGAAGCAAGAAGGGACTATAAAGAGAATTAAAATTTTTCAACAAATCAGAACCACTGAAGCAGCAAATCAACCCCTGGACCTCCAGGAAAAAACTTACAATACTTTTCAGAGTTACTACTCCTAGGATGCCTCTGGAGCTTTGCCAAATCACCAGCTCCTCCCAGGCCCCAATCACAGGGTACCAGGAGGCTGAAGCAACAAGCCTGGACTGTTGCTGTAGGGAACCCACTAATCCCACAACCACACCTGCCAGTGATAACTGCAAAAAGCGGATCAGAAGATGGCCTCTCCCTCATTTTCACCTTCTAATCTTCACACAAATGAACTAATTGGTGAGGATATTTTGTTTCCAGAATCTCAGACACAATGGGATGTGAAGCTTTCACTCTTTCCCACCACAGTGCTACCATGGAATTTAAGGAATCAATCCAGAGTAAACAGTCAAGTTTTCTCACCCTCTCCTCATCAGCCTCTGTTCTGAACTGAATGCACTGGGAAGACCACTAATTAAGTATGTAAAGGTGTAAATTGCTGCCAAACATGTTGTCTTTTGCTTTTATGTTCAGAAGCAGAAGTTCACACACTGTTCATAAGCTGCATCAAGTTCGCACACAGGGGTAAATCCATAATTGTGACCTTTAAGGTGCAACCATGGAACAAACTGAATTTAACAATCCAGGCAATTAACTTTTCCCCCAATAGCTTTAAACATATGGCCTTTATTTTTGAAGGTGGTAAAGCACAAAAATGGGTATTAATGAGTGAGAAACTTATGTCATCCTGAAATTTAAGCTAAAATACATGCTTACTGGAGTTGAATTATTGATCAATAGAATTTTTATCACATCTACAAATATGATTAACTTCAAACATCTGCAAGATAAAATATTACTCTTAGAATGTTGATATTAATGTTATGAAAGCATCATAACAATTATTTTTAATATTAGAAGTTATAGATTTCAGACCCTATCAGATGTATCAATATTCTTATAATGTTCATTTCCAGTGGATATCCAACTTCTGCTTCTGATTTTAAGAAATCAGAAACTAACTGACTGTCTCCCTAGTCTATTCCATTTTATCCTCCAGTAAAATATATCCTAAATTCTAGCCCCTAGTGCTAGTTCAGTGCTTTGGAACCATTACAATTGTCTTCCTCCTTATTAAATACCTTTAAAATTTAAAGTTAAGGGCTTCTCATTTGGCGCTAGTGGTAAAGAATCTGCCTGCCAATTCAGCAGATGCAGGAGATGCGGTTCCATCTCTGGGTCAGGAAGATCCATCCCTGGAGAAGGAAATGGCAATCCACTCCAGTGTTCTTGCCTGGAAAATCCCATGGACAGGGGAACCTGACAGGCTACAGTACATAGAATCGCGAAGAGCCAGACACAACTGTGTGACTTAACACAACAATATTTAAAGCTAGCAGTCACATTCTACCTAAGTCTCCCCTTTTACAATTTAAGCAATTTGTCTTTAGTCCTCATTTCAGACCACCGTGAAATCTTTCAGTGCCGTTTAGCTTGACCGTGGTCAGATAAGTACAGAATAGAAGAGAACTATGTTCAGAGTAGCTAGAGCATGCTCTAAAGTTTGGAAGTGGTATCACACAATGTGTTGCTTTGAACTGAGCTTCCTATCAACTAAAAAGTATTTTCAATTGTACTGCTCATAAGTCTTATCTCTCAGTTTTGTACTACTCAGCTATGGTACTTACAACTGAATCCTGGAGTTTATTCTATTAATAATTGACCTGTTATACTGCATGCATCCTTTGCTTGTTGATTTATAATCTCATGGTCAAAGAAAAATACTGTACCTCCAAGTATCACTTCTTATTTCCATGAGTAAGAAATAAGAAAGCTGAAGGGGAAACAGGCAATGGCAAGAAATTTTGCATGTATCTCATTGGTCAGAAATACGACAAATGTCTTTCCATAGCGAAAAAAGAGGCTATAAATCAAACATTTTGGTTCTAAACCACTATAGTGTAAAGTAGTGTAAAGCAATAGGAAATTAGGTAGTAAGAAATATTGGTCATAAGTTGTAATATTTGCCACAATATACAATATATGAGCTTATGCTTACTCCCACTGAACACAGCTACTTATACTAAATATTCATAATCCATCCTTTTAGTTATTCATACTGGAAAGTTTTCTATTATTACTTCCCCCAATTTAAAGTTAATAAGAATCATTTTCTTACCATTCTTAAAATAAGAATAGCAGTTGTTGGTGTCCAGTCTTCCGTTGGAAAAGACCCTGATGCTAAGAAAGATGGAGGGCAGGAGGAAAAGTGGGCAACCGAGGATGAGATGGTTGAATGGCATCACTGACTCAGTGGATGAGTCTGAGCACACTCAAGGAGACAGTGAAGGACAGGAAAGCCTGGCATGCAGCAGTTCATGGGCTTGCAGAGAGCTGGAGCTGACTGAGTGACTGAATGACAACAACAAATCTTCCATTACTTATATTTTGGTCTATAACTTCTTAAATCTTTCAGTGATTTTATATATCTATAAGTTCATCAAGTCAGTGATTTTCATCTATAATTTTTTTCAGAAAACTAGACTACAATTAACTTAGTCCAGAAAAGTAGAACACGTTGAGAGAATTATGGGCACTTTTACTTTCTCTTCAAGAGCTTGGCTTCATTTTACCAATAAATGTTCTAATCTTCTGAATGTGAAGCTTACTCTCTCCAACAAAAGAAAAGGTGCAAGCAAGCAAATTAGTTATGTACTATGGTTCATTTTCCTAATATTTTTCACATCTAGCCCTAAACATCACTCCAGGTCAGTCTTCCTTTTCTTCAGTCAGTTCAGTTCAGTTGCTCAGTTGTGTCCGACTCTTTGCGACCCCCTGAATCGCAGCACACCAGGCCTCCCTGTTCATCACCAACTCCCAGAGTTCACTCAAACTCACATCCATCGAGTCAGTGATGCCATCCAACCATCTCATCCTCGGTCATCCTCTTCTCCTCCTGCCCCCAATCCCTCCCAGCATCAGAGTCTTTTCCAATGAGTCAACTCTTCACATCAGGTGGCCAAAGTACTGAAGTTTCAGCTTTAGCATCATTCCCTACCAAAGAAATCCCAGGGTTGATCTCCTTCAGAATGGACTGGTTGGATCTCCTTGCAGTCCAAGGGACTCTCAAGAGTTTCCTCCAACACCACAGTTCAAAAGCATCAATTCTTTGACACTTAGCTTTCTTCACAGTCCAACTCTCACATCCATACATGACCTCTGGAAAAACCATAGCCTTGACTAGACAGACCTTTGTCGGCAAAGTAATGTCTCTGCTTTTGAATGTGCTATCTAGGTTGGTCATAACTTTCCTTCCAAGGAGTAAGTGTCTTTTAATTTCATGGCTGCAGTCATCATCTGCAGTGATTTTGGAGCCCAGAAAAA
>SJYC01053126.1:0-32756 GCA_006408675.1 Madoqua kirkii | reverse complement strand
AGAAGGAAATGACAACCCACTCCAGTGTTCTTGCCTGGAGAATCCCAGGGACTGGGGAGCCTAGTGGGCTTCCGTCTATGGGGTCGCACAGAGTCAGACACGACTGATGCGACTTAGCAGCAGCAGGAGTAACATAGCTTCCTTTGGAAGATGTGCTTATTTTCATGCTGAGTAAATTTCAAGAAAAGTAAAACTCTATTAGTATGTGTATCTAAATATATATTTTTCTTTCAGAGAACTTGGAAAGTGTGTATGTAGGAATATTTTCAAAAATATTAATCTCAAGAAATGTTATCATTTAAGTGTGAAATTATTGAGTTATGCATTCATATATTCATTCATTTTTCATGCACAAATATTTATTACTAGCCTATTCCTCAAGACTCAGGACAGCAATGTGAAAAGAAAGAGTCCTTTTCCTTAAGGCCCTTTTAAACTAGTTAAGGGGTGAAGAATACTTTCAAATAATTATAATGTGCCATAGCATGGGATGGAGCCACAAAAGAGGTGGAAATAAGTTCCCTCCTACGGGTCCATCAGCTTTGGAGAAATGAAATTTGCTCTTAGTTGTGAGGGCAGGATGTCCTGAAACCAGATGCAAAACACGTGGTGAGAAAAGACAAGCAAAGTTCATGTACAACGTTGCAACTGAGGCAGCTGTTTATGAAAGTGAAGTCGCTCATTGTGTCTGACTCTTTGCGACCCCATGGACTGTAGCCTACCAGGCTCCTCTGTCCATGGAATCTTCCAGGCAATAGTACTAGAGTGGATTGCCATTTCCTATTCCAATGGATCTTCCCGACCCAGGGATTGAACCCAGGTCTCCCGCATTGTAGACAGACGCTTTACCATCTGAGCCACCTTTATAGCCTCTAGTAATTACTTATAGAGAAAGGGCATTCCAGGTGGAAGAAAACAGATATGCAAGGCTGCAGAAGACCAGTGGCATAAGGTGTGTTTCAAAGTGGGGATAGTTAGTTCAAAGCAAGGCTGGAACCAGGAAGGCAACAGACACACAAAGCTCAGTTTCAAGACATATGGATCCTGGCCTTACAGAGACTGGATGTGGAGCATGGGAAAGGGTTAAAGACTACAAAGACTTGAAGCCTCCATAGCTGAGATGAGGGTGGCATCCTTGAAAGAAATGAGAAAATCGGGTTAAACAAAATAGTATTTTTGGAAACCATGATAAATTCAGGTTGTATACCATTGAATCTGAGGTACTAGGAGAGCAACAGAAACGATCACAAGTAGTATGAATAAGTTATACTGGTCTAGATGAAAAGGAGCTAGGGTGGTACATGCCTTATTTAATCTTATGCTCCTGACACGGCCCTCTGCTCCCAGGAGGGCACAGTAAGCACCGTTCCATTTTCGCCAAGGCATTATTGTCTTCTTTTCATTTTGTACTTTCATATGTATAGTCAATTGATTACCTTTACCCTACTAGATGCTAAGCAATTGGAGGTCAAGATGTATATGTTTTGTCACATTATTCTTCACGGTGCTTAGCAAAAGGTCTCTCTGTATCAACCACTTGAAAAATAAAAGCTTGAATGAATGAGGAAGCAAACAAGTCTCTCCTGAGAATCTAGGGAGGAGGGAGGGGGGTTCAGGATGGGGAACACATGTATACCTGTGGCGGGTTCACATTGAAGTATGGCAAAACCAATACAATATTGTAAAGTAATTAACCTCCAATTAAAATAAATAAATTTATATTAAAAAATAGTAAATTTAAAAAAATAAAATCAAGAAAGAAAGAACAAAGAGGCACTTTGGTATATTCAAAAAGGAATGTTTTTTCATAGAGGAAAGTTCAGTTCAGTCACAGTCATGTCCTACTCTGTGACCCCATGGACTGCAGCATGCCAGGCTTCCCTGTCCATCACCAATTAGCATAGCCTGCTCAAACTCATGTCCATCAAGTCAGTAATGCCATCCAACCGTCTCATCCTCTGTTGTCCCCTTTTCCCCCTGCCTTCAATCTTTCCCAGCATCAGGGTCTTTTCTAAGGAAGAGATACCTGGAGTAACAGGCAAGTTTGGCCTTGGAGTACAAAGTGAAACAGGCCAAAGGCTAACAAGAGTTTTGCCAAAGGAAGACAATGCTCCCAGCAAACACATTGTTCCACCAACACAAGAGATGACTCTATACAACGACATCACCAGACGGTCAATACCAAAATCGGATTGATTATATTCTTTGCAGCCGAAGATGGAGAAGCTCTATATAGTTAGCAAAAACCAGACCATAGCTCAGATCAAATTCAGACTTAAAAGAAGTAGGGAAAACTACTAGACCATTCAGGTATCACCTAAATCAAATCCCTTATGATTATACAGTGGAAGTGACAAATAGATTCAAGGGATCAGGTTGACAGACAGAGAGACAGACAGGGCTGGAACTGGAATGACTACTGCATAATTTTAATTTTAGGTTTCCATTTGTTTTACAAAAAAATTTATAATTTTTTGGTAATTTTAATTGCATGAAAAAGGAAAGTGTTTTAATTTTCTTCTGCAAAGAAAGGAGAGAATAATAAGCTGCATGTATCACTGGGCCTCAAATATTTTAAGCCCTTTTAAAGTGTGCTTACCACAATATCCTTTTGCTGTTGCTGAAAACAGTGGAAGTTGTTTTAAAATAAATGTTATAGCATCTCAAAGTGAGACTTACTGGTCTCAAAGCCCTGTATTCTATTTCATACTGACAACATTCCAATAATAAAGGAATTCTTTTCTCATTTACAAATGATGAAACTGAAGTTCAGGGTAACTTGTCTGAAGTTATGTGGCTATTAAGTCAACAATTTGATAAAGGATTCCCACATTCTGACTTCTTGATTATTATTATTTGTTTCTTTAACTCCAACTGGTTCCCTTCAGAAATTCAGCTTTTTAAAAAAAGATTTAAAAATCAAAGTATAAAATCAAAGCTTCCAATGCATTAAAAAATATTGAATTCTAAGTGTAGTAATGATATTTTTATATGACAGTACTCACATTTATGGGCACTACTAAGTTAATGTAAAAAACAGAATGAAGTCTTATAGTCTTTAATAAACCATTTCTTTTCCCAAGACATTTGCTAGGGCAAACTGTTTCCTATTTTCACAACCAATACATAGGAGTATTCCAAATATTTTCCATACATACATAGTTGGATCATATATACATAATAATATACATATGTATAGAATTGGGGTTTGTTTTTCAGTCACTAAGTCACGTCCAACTCTTTGCGACCCCATGGGTTGGGATTATACAGCAATTTTACATTCTATCAATATTTTATTGTTAGCAGTTTCTAGATTTTAAGAGCGTTAATTTATATCCACATGGAGTACACCCAAATCTATCCCCTTATTTCTCTCTTGTTGTTTACAGCTTTATTCAACTGTGTTGCTGTGTCTTTTAGAAATGTGTACCATAACTTCCAATAGGCAGAACACTATTGAAGAAAAGAGCTGAAAACTTATGCAATGGATAGTTGCATAGTAGCCATAAATGAGCTGTTAAGATTGTCCAACATGATATCATTTTACTGGAACAAAGATGAGGAAACAAAAAGTGAGATGAACTAAATAAGTCTAATGCCCACGTGGAGGGGTCTTTATGTACCAGTGCTGCGAACTTAAGTTTGTCACTTCAATCTCTGTATCTCACTTCTCCTATCTGTGAAGTCTGCTATACGATGAGAAATAAATGTGAACGTGCTTTGAAAACTATACACAATATATTCTCTAACATGAAAATTGTGGGGAATACTATTATATTTTATTTCAATACAATTTTGCCAATGGTGATATTTTTCTACTCTGCTATACTCTGTTCCATGCTACAAGGATTACTGGAACAAAGATGAGGAAACAAAAAGTGAGATGAACTAAATAAGTCTAATGCCCACGTGGAGGGGTCTTTATGTACCAGTGCTGCGAACTTAAGTTTGTCACTTCAATCTCTGTATCTCACTTCTCCTATCTGTGAAGTCTGCTATACGATGAGAAATAAATGTGAACGTGCTTTGAAAACTATACACAATATATTCTCTAACATGAAAATTGTGGGGAATACTATTATATTTTATTTCAATACAATTTTGCCAATGGTGATATTTTTCTACTCTGCTATACTCTGTTCCATGCTACAAGGCGAAATAAAACTGCTTCATTTCCTCACACAGACATGATGGATGTTTTCACTCATTTATTTACATCATTCAAACTGCTCAAAGGATGGGCCCAAATTCCTCTTCAAACAATATGTAAACAACAGGTTGGGAAAATTAATTTTGGGAAACCTTAACTGATTTCCATGCAGACATCTAAATTTAAAAGACTATGCCACAAAGAATTAGTTAATATTTACTTCACAAATGCTACTTATGGTATAGTAACAAAAGTGGGTCTTTACTGATTTTCCAATTAGTTAAAAAATAATAATGCGCTATGGGACTCTCTATATCTCAGTAGTGCTATTACTGAGAGAACACTGAATGAATTTATTGTCAGTGTTGGGCGTAAGATTGGGTTCCACATGGTTATGCTGGTATCATCCTGAAAATAAATACATAGGATAGTTAAAAGGCACAGACAAATAGATAGACAAACACATTAACATTTAACACCAGACAAATAGATAGACAAATGCATTAACATTTAACACCTGTCTATGAAACCTCCAAACTCTTTCCACTGCAAATAAAAAGAGATCATATAAAAGTGACTTCCAATCTTTACCAAAGCACCTATGAAACAGATCTGAGCTTGAAAGGAATCAAATCTGAACTATTTTTATTCCTACTCAGTTTATTTTGGCTGCTGAAGATAGTTTTAACACCACTGAGATTTATCTTGCTTTTATTAACACTTTGAGAATATTGAAGATCTATACTTTACCAAAGTAGTAAAAGTTGAATTTATTTTTATAAAATTGTAATAAATAAGCCAGGAGTACAGCCTTTAGCCAAATAATTGAGTAGTGACCTTAAAATTATTATCCAGTTTCAACTTTCAATAAAATCAGCTTCATTTAAAAACTTCAAAAGTGCACTATGACTTCTATAATTAACTGCACATTTGTACTTGGAAGATTTTTTTTTTAATTTGATGATTTTTAAGACAGCAAAATCAATGGAAAATTTAACTTGATGAACCAGGGAAATCTGGACTTGGAGGATTCATTCATCCAACTCTGCTTTTCAATCACTGCGCCCTAATCTTGACTTATTTTTGGTTGAAAATCAGATATTCCAGCCTTCACCAGCAAGAACCTTGATGATCCAATCAAATAGTATCAATCCTAGGGGCAACTCTAACTGCTTGATCCGTTTAACAGTTGGTTTAACAGTTGTCCTATTTTAACATTAAATGACAAGTAATAATCCAAATGAAATAATAAAAGCAATTATATACATATATATACATGCTCTTCATATATACTTGTGATTTTAATGAATAGAAACATCTGCATAAAGAGTATACTGAGGTAGAAACAGAAAGGGAAGATGTTTATCAAGGTTTGACGATTACCTTTTTAAGAACCTGGCTGTTTAGAAAATACAAAAAAATGTTCACAGAAATGAGAGCACCAATAGGAAAAAGAAGCAAGATACCAACTGTCTTTGCTTTTTAAAAATTTTTTCAAAAAATAAAGTGTCGTGTCCCAAGGACAAAAGTATAGGGAAAAAAGACCAAGGAGGGTCTTGGAATGCAGGAATGGGAAAAAACAAACAAACAAACAGATCTTTATTGTCCTTCCCTCCCCCACATTGTAATGATTAACTGGTTTCTGGTTCTCCTGAGCAGTATAACCTGTCTCCCCTCCTATGCCCAGGGAGAAGGTATTTGCCTTACTCTTCCCCATACTCAGTATACATGCCTCATCCAATCAGCAAATGACCCACAAGACCCTACCCCACTCCTTGTACCCTGGTTATAAAAATGGACCAAGGACCCCTGTTCAAGGTCAGTCCTCCCCTGAGCTGGCCTGCTGTTCTAACAGTGCTCCCAGCCTAATAAACTTTATTTCCCTCTCATTCTGTCTGTCTGGAAATTCTTTTCCAACCCTGGCAGAGACCACAACATAAAGAAATTCTTAGTCTACTTTATAATCTTATGGTTAAAAAAGTCACTTGAGTTTTTTCTTTATAGACAAAATTTAGATTAGGATATCATCTAACCAATTAATAATAATAATATCAAATAACCATCTAACATTCCTACACACACTCTTTGTATAAATTTGGCTTAAATACTCTTTAAGTATTTAAAAAGAATCTTTCTCTTAAATTTAAGCCATACTTTGAGTCTTTATACAACTGTGGAGAAACAATACTGTGAAGATGGTTAAGAGAGAGGTTTGGGAAGAAAAAAGGGAGATACCTCTTTATGAATGAGGGAATAACTTCCAGGGTTTTACATTGTCAAATCTTTAAAACAACTTCTACCCACTGCCAACATTTGTGGGGAAAGAGAATAGAATCAGGTTGGTTGAAAAGGCTAACTTGGACAGTGTGTCATGCTATAGGGACTATGCAAGGAGATCAAACCAGTCAATCCTAAAGGAAACCAACTCTGAATATTCATTGAAAGCACTGATGCTGAAGCAGAAACTCCAGTCATTTGGCCACCAGATAGGAAAAGCTGACTCACTGGAAAAGACCTTGATGCTGGTAAAGATTGAGGGCAGGAGGAGAAGGGGTTGATAGAGGATGAGATGGTTGCATGGCATCACTGACTCAATGGACATGAGTATAAGCAAACTCCAGGAGACAGTAGAGGACAGGGAAGCCTGGTGTGCTGCAGTCCAGGGGGTTGAAAGAGTTGGACACAACTGAGAAACTGAACAACAAAACAGGGACTATGTATGTGTTAGAAAAAATAGGTGTCTAAAAGACCTGCAGAGAGATAAGGAGCCTTGAAATCTTTGATGCTGAATAACAAGTAAATTTAGAACAAATCAAGAAAGGAAATTTTAGATTCATGCTGAAATTTATAGTGAAAGTGAAAGTCACTCAGTCGTGTGTGACTCTTTGCAGCACCATGGACTATACAGAATTCTCCAGGCCAGAATATTGGAGTGGGTAGCCTTTCCCTTCTTCGGGGGATCTTCCCAAATCAGGGATCGAACCCAGCCCCTCAAATTAAGAAACTCAACATTGTTCAGATATCAATATTGTATCAAACTCTACCTTACTTTTTAAAAGCATGCTTTAAAATTATGCATTTGCTCTTCTGCTCAGGGTTTATAGAAATTTAGATGTTTTGGGGAATATGTACATTTTTTTATTGAAATATGGTTGATTTATACTGTGTCAGTTTTTGGAGTACAGCAAAATGATTCAGTTATATATACACATATATATTCTTTTTCATAAGAATATGTGCATATTTATATGCACCATTCTTTTTCATGTATACAGACAATTCAAGAAGCCACTTCTTCAAAGTGTATCTGCTCTAACCTTTGTTAGAGAACACCAGAAACCAGATTATTCATTTTTCTATTTTTGTACCAAAGGTTTCTTAGAGGCCTTGTCTGAGAGTTATACTGTACTGGTTTCAGTTTCAATTTTGCTAGTAACTACTTTTATATATTTGTGCATTTTTATTAACCTAAATATAGCAATTTCCCTCATTCATCATGTACTTTTAAGAAATTTCTATTGGAAGCAAAAGACTCCTTTAAGTTGCAATATGCATTCCTTTGATAAATCAATCAAAGAAAAGGAGTATTCTTTAGAGGGATATGGATAAATCTATCAAAGAAATGAAGTATAGAAGAAATGGAGTAGCCATCATAGTGAACAAAAGAGTCCAAAATGCAGGACCTAGATGCAATCTCAAACAACAACAGAATGATCTCTGCTTATTTCCAAGGCAAACCATTCAATATCATAGTAATCCAAGTCTATGCCCTGACCAGTAATGCTGAAGAAGCTGAAGTTGAATGGTTCTACGAAGACCTACAAGATCTTCTAGAACTAACACCCCAAAAAGACGTCCTTTTCATTATAGCGGACTGGAATGCAAAAGTAGGGAGTCAAGAAATACCTGGAGTAACAGGAAAATTTGGCCTTGGAATACAGAATGAAGCAGGGCAAAGGCTAATACAGTTTTGCCAAGAGAATGCACTGGTCATAGCAAATACCCTCTTTCAACAACACAAGAGAAGACTCTACACATGGGCATCACCAGATGGTCAATACTGAAATCAGACTGATTACATTCTCTACAGCTAAAGGTAGAGAAGTTCTATACAGTCAGCAAAAACAAGACTGGGAGCTGACTGTGGCACAATGACCTCTTTATTGGCAAACTCAGACTTAAATTGAAGAAAGTAGGGAAAAACCACTAGACCATTCAGGTATGACTTAAATCAAACCCCATATGATTATACAATGGAAGTGAAAAATAGAGTCAAGGAATTAGATCTGATAGAGAGAATGACTGAAGAACTATGGATAGAGGTTCCTGACGTTATACAAGAGGCAGAGATCAAGACCATTCCCAAGGGAGAAAAAATGCAAAGAGGCAAAATGGTTGTTTGAGGAGGCCTTACAAGTGGCTGTGAATAGAAGAGAATCTAAAGGCAAAGGAGAAAAGGAAAGATATACCCATTTGAATGCAGAGTTCCAAAGGATAGCAAGGAGAGATCAGAAAACCATCCTCAGATATCATTGTAAAGAAATAGAGGACAACAATAGAAAGGGAAAGACTACAGATCTCTTCAAGAAAATTAGAGAAACCAAGGGAACATTTCATGCAAAGATGGGCTCGATAAAGGACAGAAATGGTATGGACCTAACAGAAGCAGAAGATATTAAGAACAGATGGCAAGAATATACAAAGAATTGTACAAAAAAGATCTTCATGATGGTGTGATCACTCACCTAGAGCCAGACATCTTGGAATATAAAGTCAAGTGGGCCTTAGGAAGCTTCACTATGAAAAAAGCAAGTGGAGGTGATGGAATTCCAGTTGAGCTACTTCAAGTCCTAAAGGATGGTGCTGTGAAAGTGCTGCACTCAATATGTCAACAAATTTGGAAAACTCAGCAGTGGCCACAGGATTGGAAAAGGTCAGTTTTCATTCCAAACCCAAAGAAAGGCAATGCCAAAGAATGCTCAGACTATCGCACAGTTGAACTTATCTCACATGCTAGTAAAGTAATGCTCAAAATTCTCCAAGCCAGGATTCAATAGTATGTGAACTGTGAACTTCCTGATGTTCAAGCTGGATTTAGAAAAGGCAGAGGAATGAGAGATCAAATTGCCAACATCTGTTGGATCATTGAAAAAGCAAGAGAGTTCCAGAAAAACGTGTATGCTGCTTTATTGACTATGCCAAAGCCTTTGACAGTGTGGACCACAACAAACTGTGGAAAATCCTTAAAAAGATCGGAATACCAGACCACTTGACCTGCCTCTTGAGAAATCTGTATGCAGATCAGGAAGCAACAGTTAGAACTGGACATGGAACAACAGACTGGTTCCAAATCAGGAAAAGAGTACGTTAAGGCTGTATATTGTCACCATGCTTGTTTAACTTTTATACAGAGTACATCATGAGAAATGCTGGGCTGGAATAAGCACAAGCTGGAATTAAGATTGCTGGGAGAAATATCAATAAACACAGATTTGCAGATAACATTACCCTTATGGCAGAATGCGAAGAACTTGCAGACCCTCTTGATGAAAGTGAAAGAAGAGAGTGAAAAAGTTGGCTTAAAACTCAACATTCAGAAAACTAAGACCATGGCATCTGGTCCCATCACTTCATGACAAATAGATGGGGAAACAGTGGAAACAGTGACAGACTTTATTTGTTTGGGCTGTAAAATCACTGCAGATGGTTACTGCAGCCACAAAATTAAAAGACGCTTGCTCCTTGGAAGAAAAGTTAAAACCAAACTAGACAACATATTAAAAAGCAGAGGAATTACTTTGCCAACAAAGGTCCATCTAGTCAAAGCTATTGTTTTTCCAGTAGCCATGTATGAGTGTGAGAGTTGGACTATAAAGAAAGCCGAGCACTGAAGAATTGATGGTTTTGAACTGTGGTGTTGGAGAAGACTCTTGAGAGTCCTTTGGACTGCAAGGAGATCCAACCAGTCCATTCTAAAGGAAATCAGTCCTGAATATTCATTGGAAGGACTGATGTTGAAGCTGAAACTCCAATACTCTGGCCACCTGATGCAAAGAACTGACTCATTTGAAAAGACCCTGTTACTCAGAAAGATTGAAGGCAGAAGGGGAAGTGGATGACAGAGGATGAGATGGTTGGATGGCATCACCGACTCAATGGAGATGAATCTGAGTAAACTTCTGGTGTGCTGCAGTCTATGGTGTCGCAAAGAGTCAGACACAACTGGGCAACTGAACTGAACTGATAAATCTATATAAAAAATATATATACCCACTTTTCTGATGCAAGACTGTAAGTGGAGGATTCACTTAACATCCCCAAGTATGTATGAGAAATGCTGCATGGCAATAGGGTGTAAAGAGAACTGGGCTACTTGATTTCCAAGGCCATTTCTGATACTGACATAATAAGCAGTTAGAACTGGACATGGAAAAACAGACTGGTTCAAAATTGGGAAAGGAATACATCAAGGCTATATGTTGTTACCCTGCTTGTTTAACTTATAGGCAGAATACATCATGCAAAATGTTGGACTGTGTGAAGCACAAGTTGGAATCAAGATTGCTGGGAGAAATATCAATAACCTCAGATATCAGACACCACCCTTACAGCAGAAAGCCAAGGGGAACTAAAGAGCCTCTTGATGAAAGTGAAAGAGAAGAGTGAAAAAGGTAGCTTAAAAGTCAATATTCAAAAACTAAGATTATGGCTTCTGGTCCCATTACTTCATGGCAAACAGATGGGGAAACAATGGAAACAGTGACAGACTTAATTTTCTTGGGCTGCAAAATCACTGCAGATGGTGACTGCAGCCATGAAATTAAAAGACACTTGCTCCTGGGAAGAAAAGCTAAGACCAACTTAGAAAGCACATTATAAAGCACAGACATTCCTTTGAGGACAAAGGCCCATCTATGGGCCGTAGAAGGACTATGGTCAGATATATGATTTTGCCAGCAGCAATGTATGGATGTGACTGCCGGGGTCCTGCCCCAGTGGATCCAGGGTGATTCGAAGCGGAGATGGATAGGTGAGGAAAAACTTATTTATTTATTAACATAGAAATATAAGATTAGATTAGGAAGAAATAGTGTAGTAGGAAAATTAGGTAGAGAAAAGATGCTTAATAACTTGGTTTATGTAGAAAACCAATAAAGTTCCAGACAAGGAACTTGCACCATCTACGTTAGGCCGCTGGCGCCCATTTGAATATCGGAGAGTGCCCTGCTTTGGGCTCTCTCTCTTATGGATCTTAGAAGCCAGGACAAGTAAGTAGACATGGCGAGCCTCCACATCCCAGATGGGAATGAAGCCTGAACTTAGAGTAAAGAAGAGACATGGGGGAAACCAGTCTTTCCAATGACTGGCCCGGCCTCTATAGTCTAGAAAGGCCTTTTATATCTTTTTGATTGTACATAGAGATCAATGGGTAATACAAAATTATGCAGCGTTAGCAGCCCAGACTCTTATCAAAACCAGGCTTTCTCTCTGCATACCTAATTGTATACCCAAGTCTTAGGTAATTTACATCATTTTCCAGCCAATTAACATTTTACAGCCTTTTTTCTGATAAGGGTTTGTCAACCAGAAGGCTTATTTGTTTTGATCTTCCCAAAGTCTGGTGCCACTCTCAGAAAAACACTAAATAAAGTTACATTCTTACATAGCAAAGATACAGCAATTTATAGCAAGTAAAAGGAGCACAGTGATTTATAACAAAAGTAAAGTAATTAACTCAAAAGTCTAGTGTTGCTAACATCAAAACTGCTATATACCTTTTTCCATATCCCAATTACATTGATTAATATCCTCCCAGGTACCTAAAAGATAAAGAATATGGAGACCTGGCAGCAATCATTGAGTTAACAGTAAAAACCCGTCACCAATATGATTTTTAGCTCTTTAGAAAAGGCTCTGTATCTTTAAGATGTTTTTACGCTTTGTGCCTCTCACAGTTGGGGGGCTGTAAGCAATTCACAAGATATAAGAGGTCAAGGGGAACCTGTTAGGCAAGCTAGAGAGTTATCAGAGGGGGTTTAACTGAAACATCCCTTTCAAATGCAGAAGATTAAAGCCCTGAGTTGCTTTTTCCAGAGTGTGTCAGAAGAGTGGAAAAGCAGAGTACAAAGGCCGGCAGGTTTTGGTTTTGGGGGTACACGCTCAGGAAATACCAGGGGGAAACCCTGAGGTCTGACTCGCCTTGCCCATCAGACCTTGTCATGGGTGGGATTCCTCACGCTGGCTCCTGACATGTGACAGTTAGACCATAAAGAAGTTTGAGCACCAAAGAACTGATGCTTTTGAATTCGGGTGTTGGAGAAGACTCTTAAGAGAACCATGTGCTGCAAGATCAAACCAGTCAATCCTAAAGGAAATAAGTCCTGACTATTCATTGCAAGGATTGCCGAGGCGGGAGCTCAAATACTTTGGTCACCGATCAAAGAGCTGATTCATTGGAAAAGACCCTGAGAGTGGAAAAGATTGAAGGCAGGAGAAGCGGACCACAGAGGACAAGATGGTTCGATGGCATTGCCAACTCAATGGACATGCATTTCAGCAGGCTCTGGGAAATGGTGAAGGACAGGGAAGCCTGGCGTGCTGCAGTTCAAGGAGTCCCAGAGAGTTGGACCTGACTGAGAGACTGAACCACAAAACAAAGCAAGGAAAGAATATATGTAAGACTATTTGAAAGAGCTTTAGCAAATCATTATGCTAAATATAGGCCTTAGGACACTGGATTCTGATTTCCTTCACTGGAAATTATATTTAACAACAATACCCACCTCACAGTGTTACTGTGAAGATTCAATGAAATAATACATAGAATGTGCTTAGTATAGTATTTGGCATTTAGAGACTGGCCAGTCAATAGTGTTCATTAATTTTAATACACTATCAGCTCATCTAAAATGAAAGATCAGCTCTTTGAACTAGACCTTGACTGTGGCAAACTATAAATTAATTGACAACCCTGATGCTAGGAAAGATTGAAGGCAGAGGAGAAAAGAGCGACGGAGGATGAGACGGTTGGATGGTGTCATCGATGCAATGGACAGGAACTCGGGCCTGGGATGCTGCAGTCTGTGGAGGTGCAAACAGTTGGACATGCCTGAGTGACTGAACGACAAAACATCACGTACCACCATAATTGATGAAATCTTTTGGAAAATATTTTTATAGAATTACATTCTTTAACACTATGTTTCATACAGAAAGAGTATGGTGGGAGCTTATTTCCTATTTTCTATCCAGACTTTTGTGCAGGAATCCTTTTTGCCCTGCCATGAACCTCCAAATATATACCCAAGGATGGTAAGTGAATTTCCCACAGTCAGACATTTTTATATTAGGAAAGGGAGTAGAAATCTGGCTCCACTGTCCTTCCTGCTTCAGAGGAGTGCTATTTTCCTTCCAGTGTTTTCCTGGTCACTACTAACAAATTGGAAATTGGCACAACTGAAAACAGCCCATCCTGTGAGCACCTGGACAATAATTTACAGTCAGAGGCAGCAATTCAAAGCAGCAGAGAGCCTCTTCAGTAATTATAAAATCTTCTGAAAGTGAAATAGGCAATTAGTGAATTTCCATCTTATTTTTAATTTTCATGGGAAACTCAAGTGTATTCGATTCTTTGCAATTATAGGGCTAATTAACAGGAATTGTGGTGCTCTGTGTATGCTAATGACACTTAGCTGTTGACTGCAAACCCAATAAAGAAATATAAATGAAATTAAGTTCAATATGAAAACAGGCTACATTGCAGAAGGAGTGAAAAGAGGTGTTGGCAACTTAAATATTAAATAATTACACACAATAAATGCCTGGATATTTATGACTGGGGAGTCCAGTTATTCACTGGGACAGTTATTTACAGACTGACAAACATTAAACTTTCACAAACCTAAACTATGACTGAGATTTATTTTCTAAAGAGTTCTAGATTATTTTGGGGAACCTATACAATGTCAAATCATTCAACCATGCTTTACTGTGATAGACTCTTGCAACCCAAAGATGAATAAAATACAGTCTACATCTCTGCAATCACAACTGAGTTTGAAAAGCTGATATGCCAGCATTCATAATTCATATTCTTAACTTCTACCCTGAACATTCCTTTCATCTTTTTGTTCTAAAATCTCTCCCACAAGGGCATCACTTTCCCTGGAATTTTTAGAAGGAGTTACTCCTCTAAAGCTTAGTCCATTAAGCATAAATGTTTGGTAGATCCCTTAACTGCCACTGTACATAGTCCCTGTCTTTCCTCTACAAAAACAGCCAATATTGCATTTCCTGTCATCAAATTATGTCTGCTATCCTCTATCACAGCTACAGCAAATCTGGACCACTGTCCCCAAATCCTTGAAAATTTAAGCTCTTAGGTTTCTGAAAATATCTTAAATCCTATCATAATTCTTTGTAATATCAACATCCACTAAAACCAACTTCATAATACTCTGGCCTCTCAAATCTTTATCCTCTTCACCTCAAATAGTATAATAATCCTATCATCCCTTTATGTTAGCCCTTCACTTCTAAGTCATCTTATTACAAATAAATGTAACCCATCCATAATTTCATTTTCCATTATCCCATCTTATGACTAGCGTCTTCTATCATTCCATAGCTACAGCAAATCTGGACCACTGTCCCCAAATCCTTGAAAATTTAAGCTCTTAGGTTTCTGAAAATATCTTAAATCCTATCATAATTCTTTGTAATATCAACATCCACTAAAACCAACTTCATAATACTCTGGCCTCTCAAATCTTTATCCTCTTCACCTCAAATAGTATAATAATCCTATCATCCCTTTATGTTAGCCCTTCACTTCTAAGTCATCTTATTACAAATAAATGTAACCCATCCATAATTTCATTTTCCATTATCCCATCTTATGACTAGCATCTTCTATCATTCCAACATACTCTTTTAATAACACCACAATTATTTAACACCTATAGGACCAATGATTGATCTTTGGTAGTATTTTACTTATGTCCTTACTTCCTGCCTTCCTTAAATGATCCATGGTCCATTCATATTATCCTCATAATAAAGCATACTCTCAACTATTGCCACTCTCTTGATTCACTTACTCCTTTTTGAAAAACACATCTGTGAATGCATCCAGTCTGCACTTACCCTGTGCTTGCATGACTGAACAAGATAGGAGAAAGAAAACTTGATTTCCACATCATCCTCAATGCAGTGACAACCTCTATCTTGCTAGCTGGCCAGGTCAAAATATCTGGTTCATTTTTGACTCCTGTCTTTCTTTCACATACCACATTAAGTGCATCAGCAAATCCTGTTGATTCTCTTCGGAGCAAGTTCAGTTCAGTTCAGCCGCTCAGTCGTGTCCGACTCTTTGCGACTCCATAAACTGCAGCACTTCAGGCCTCCCTGTCCATCACCAACTCCCGGAGTTTACTCAGACTCACATCCATCGAGTCAGTGATGCCATCCAGCCATCTCAACCTCGGTTGTCCCCTTCTCCTGCCCCCAATCCCTCCCAGCATCAGTCTTTGCCAATGAGTCAACTCTTTGCATCAGGTGGCCAAAGTACTGGAGTTTCAGCTTCAGCGTCATTCCTTCCAAAGAAATCCCAGGGCTGATCTCCTTCAGAATGGACAGGTTGGATCTCCTTGCAGTCCAAGGGACTCTCAAGAGTCTTCTCCAACACCACAGTTCAAAAGCATCAGTTCTTTGGCTCTCAAAGCATCAATTCTTCAGCTCTCTGCCTTCTTCACAGTCCAACTCTCACATCCATACATGACCACAGGAAAAACCATAGCCTTGACTAGACAGACTTTAATCAGCAAAGTAATGTCTCTGCTTTTGAAGATACTATCTAGGTTGGTCATAACTTTTCTTCCAAGAACTAAGCGTCTTTTAATTTCATGGCAGCAATCACCGTCTGCAGTGATTTTGGAGCCCCCAAAAATAAAGTCTGACACTATTTCTACTGTTTCCCCATCTATTTCCCATGACGTGATGGGACCAGATGCCATGATCTTCATTTTCTGAATGTTGAGCTTTAAGCCAACTTTTTCACTCTCCACTTTCACTTTCATCAAGAGGCATTTCAGTTCCTATTCAGTTTCTGCCACAACGGTGGTGTCATCTGCATATCTGAGGTTATTGATATTTCTCCCAGCAATCTTGATTCCAGCTTGTGTTTCTTCCAGCCCAGCATTTCTCATGATGTACTCTGCATATAAGTTAAATAAGCAGGGTGACAATATATAGCCTTGATGTACTCCTTTAACTGTTTGGAACCAGTCTATTGTTCCATGTCTAGTTCTAAGTGCTGCTTCCAGACCTGCATACAGATTTCTAAAGAGGCAGATCAGGTGGTCTGGTATTCCCATCTCTTTCAGAATTTTCCACAGTTTATTGTACCACCATTTAACTACTTCTTCTTACCACCTGTATAGGTGCTGCTCCAATCGAAGTCATTATCATTTCCTCTACGGATTAATAGATTCCCAGCTTCCTACATTGCCATCATGTGGTATTTTTAATATATTATCTCCTAATATTCTCCGTCTTACTCAGTGCCCCAAAGCCATACTAACCTTTTCCTTATTCTCAGAATAATCCAAGCATAAGCAAAAGGACCTTTGTTCCAAATTGTTCCTGTGCCTGGAATGCCTTCTCCCCATCTAGCCACATGGCTCATGACCCCAGGATGGATGATATATAAGTTTTTAAAATAATTTGTATTGAAGTATACTTGATTTACAATGTGTGTGTTAGTTTTAGGAGAATAGCAAAGTGAATCAGTTATACATATGTATGTATATGTATCAGTTATACATATATATGTGTGTATATATATTCTTTTTCCATAGAGATCATTACAGATTATTGAGTAGGTCATTATAGAGATTTAAGTGCAGTTATCTCTTTTATATATAGTAATGTATATATCTCAGTCCCAATGTGGCATTTAAATTATCATTGCAAAGAAAGGGTATGCTTTATGAACTGCTTAAAGAAAAGATGGCAAAAACATGAGGATGGTCAATTTCGCTAGGAGGAGTGAAAAGTAAAGTCACAAGAGCAAAACTTGTGACTTGAGAAGCTATGACAAAACAAATCCAGAAAACAGAACCTTCTATCATATCCCTATAAGGATCTGTCTAATTCGCAGGTATAGACAAAAATAAAGGTGGATCCAGGAGAGTTTCACAGTCTGATTCTGATGGTTTTAAATATTTGAATCACACAACTTACCACCTTTACAGTTCATGCTCTCTATAAAAATACTTTATAGTTTCATATAACTTTCTACTTGGTACATAATTGACTAGTAACTTTAAAGCGAAGAGTTGACTGATTAGAAAAGACCCTATTGCTGGGAAAGACAGAGGGCAGGAGGAGAAGGGGGCCACAAGAGGATGAGATGGTTGGATGGCATCACTGATTCAATGGACATGAGTTTGAGCAAGCTCTGGGAGATGGTGAAGGACAGGGAAGCCTGGTGTGCTGTAGTCCATGGGGTCACAAAGAGTCGGACACAACTGAGTGACTGAACAACAACAATGAGTAACTTCAATGTCAATGCCCCTTTATTAAGTTTTTAAATCTACTGCTTCAACAAGCAACTGTTGTTACAGTTGAGCATCCCAGGTACTCGCTTACAGGCAAAGAATGTAGAGATCACTCATGTAAATATGTTGGACTTGACATTGTACATATTATTTGTAATTAGTAAGCTGCATTTTGGCATTATAAGTGAATTTATTTTGATCCAAGAGGAATTCTTCATCAATGTACTGACTTAACATTGACATTAATGGATATAATGTAATCCAGTTATGGTAACTCCTGAAATAAAAGCCCCTTTGTAGGGTTCTTTGTGTATTGGCACCCATCAGTGTCTTCTGCCTCACCCCACACTATGACTTATTTCCATTCCTAAATGTGAAAAAAATTTAAAGAAAGGGTTTGAGATATCAGGTTGGCACATACTCTGTTGAATTTGTAGTTTGTTCCAGCAGAAAATAATCATACAGCAAAATGACACTTGGAAATAATCTCTTTGGTCATGTTTAGCACAGTGTTTTTGCATGTAGGATACAGATGGAAGGGGAACAAAAATAATTCCAAATTTCCACCTAACAATAGCCCTTATTTTATCTAATTACTCAAAGACTAGTTTCCTCCTGGTTATACACTAGAAGCAGTTTTAAATCTTTTAAATGAATATTTTTGCCACTAAAAACATCTGTTTTAATATAAATACTCTTCTCAAGTTTTTATTAGACAGTTAGTTGAGAAGTGGGGAGAGGGAACAAAATTTCATTATCTCAAAGAGTCATTCAATTAGAAGATATTTGAGTGTTCACTGCATGTAAACCACTCTGCTAAGTTTATAAAGGATATGCCAATATTAGAAATGAATGGCCTCTGCACACAAAACATATTACAAAACAGAATTATCAAGACATATTTAATAAAAAGGTAGAAAGTATCAAAGTCATACAGAAACTTACATATTTAATGATTATAATACTGAAGAGGAAGAGAACTATTTGACCAGTGGAATTAGAGAAGACTTTAGAACTTCCCTTGTAGCTCAAATGGTAAAGAATCTGCCCGCAGTGTGGGAGACTTCAGATTCAAGAAGGACAGGGCAGCCCACACCAGTATTCTAGCATAGGAAATCCCATGGACAGAGGAGCCTGGCGAGCTACAGTTCAGGGGGTTGCAAAAGAGCTGAACTTGATTTAGTGACTAAACAACAATAAAAAGGAATATGGCACCCTAAGCTAGCTGACACCTATCCAGCACAGGATAAAATGTCACTCTCACTAAAGTAGCCACCATGAGTCTATGATGACCTAGACCCTGAATAAGGCTAAGAAGTGTCTGTGAGGATGTTCCTGGGCTCACTGCCTTGTCTGCATTTTAGGTCTTTACCAGAACACCCAGAACAGATGAGTCTTCATTTTCTTCATAGAAATGTTACATTTTATCAATCACCTGGAAAAAAAAAAGTCAAAGTGCTTCTGCAAGTTAAGCAGAAATTAAAAAAAAAAGTGTAAGCTAAATAAAGCTTTATCTGCCTGAGGACTGGGTGAAATCTTTGGAGATGCAAGGGAAGCTATGTTTGGGGTTTTCCTCACATTGCTTTTCGGGTAGTCAAACCTCACTGTACCAAACATCCAAGTCCATTTTGTTTTGAGAGTGGAACAGTATAGAAATCATGCTGGACTTAGAGCAAGGAGTCTTAAGTTTAAAGTCTTAAGTTTTATCTCTGCTACTAATTAGCTGTAGATACTTGGCCAAGGCTCTTACTTTGATTCTCTTTAGTCTTTTTAATTTTCAAAGGAAAGGAAGTTGACCAAGTAGCTTCTAAGTGCTTACTATGCTCTATCATTTTGGTGGTGGTGGTGGGGGGTGGTTATGGGGGTACAAAAGATCATACTCAAATGTTCCAAAATAACACTTTACATCATTGTCTGTGAAATCAAAAGGGATAGAAGATTTTGGTAGAAACTCAATAATCACCTATGAATTTTCTAGATTATGATGAAAGAAATATGTATAGAGATACTAAAACAGAAGTAATGATTAGCTGAAACCTCTCACAGAAGTGACAGAAAAGGCTGACTTAGGGAAATACGGAGAAATGAGGGCAAAGATCCATGGTTCTGTGTCGGTGCAGCCTCAGGACACGGTGTGTCCAATTTTGGGTTTATTTTCCATGGAAGGAGCCAGTATGTGTTTAGGAACAATGAGTTAATGCAATTCAACTAAAAGCACATTGGGGAGAATTTAATATAATATAAAGCAGAATGAATAAGGGAATTGTTTAGAATTAGGAAAATTGTGGGCCCCGAACCAATGTAATAAGGGAGGGTACTCTGTGTGAAGCAGATCTTTCAGTTTAGGAATCTGGAATCTCACCAAAATGGAAAAGTCGATGAATAGCTGTGATTAAACAATGGAGTTAGACAATAAATTTAGGAATATATTAACAACTTGGGTCCACTGTAAGAGTTAAAAGTACATCCTTCTCTGATCCCTTTACACTGTAGTGAAACAGTAGTGAGAGCTTAGACAGCTTATACATGCAGGCTCAGTCGTGTCTGACTCTCTGAGACCCCATGGACAGTAGCCCACCAGGCTCCTCTGTCCATGGGACCTCCCAGGCAAGAATCCTGGAGTGTGTTGCCATTTCCTTCTCCAGGGGATCAAACTCACGTCTCCTGCATCTCCTACACTGCAGGCGGGTTCTTGACCACAGTGCCACCTGGGACGCCAAGACACATTATACTTAACCAGCTTTTCTTGACTTACTATAAAGTCAATGAGTAAGGTTCCCAGGGAGAGTCTTTGGTAGTCCTGTGATCTCCACCAATTTGTCAGATGCCTCCAAGGACAAGAAGTTGCTCCAAGGAAGAACAAAGAGTCATATAATGGATGGAGTTTAGTGATCTCCATACAACCACTAAAAAGCAACCTCATTTTACATGAATACCTTAAAATTGCCCCATAATCAGAATTTTCTATGGAAAGGAAGAGATGAAGGGCCATCGACCTACATGGCTTGTTTTTTTCTGTTTGTTTTTTATTAGCATTAGATACAGGTTAAGAGCTACTACCAAGTCTTCTATAAATATACAAACATTGTTAAGAGAGAACTTTACAAAGCAGTTCTAAATGTCAAAGTTGTTATTAGTCAGCAACAGTGTTCTTCCTGCAAAGTGAATTTATTCTTTCAAAGCCATGAACACGAAGTTCATATTTAAAGGCAAACCCAAACAACCATCATAAGAAAACAACAGATTTTTAAATAAATTCAATTGTTCTGAGGCATTTGCATCTGTTGACTCAGTAGTAGCAAAATAATGGCCTTCTTCCACATGAATGAGCTACAGAAAACAAGTTCTGTTTACAGCATATGCAGGAAATCATTGTGCACAGAGTAAAGAAAAGAAGAAAAGAGAGACTGTTCTTGCAAACTAATGCATGCAAAGGAGAAACTATACGTGGATCCCTAATGTTCCAAAATAAAGATATTCTTCCTAGGCAGCTACCCAGAGAAGCATACTTCCTTAAACTTAACACAAAGGCAGCATCAAAAGAAAGGAAAAGAAAATTGTGTTTTCATACACACCGAGGAAACCAGCATTGAAAGAGACACGTGTATCCCAATGTTCATCGCAGCACTGTTTATAATAGCCAGGACAGGGAAGCAGCCTTGATGTCCATCAGCAGACGAATGGATAAGAAAGCAGTGGTACATATACACAATGGGGTATTACTCAGCCATTAAAAAGAATTCATTTGAATCAGTTCTAATGAAGTGGATGAAACTGGAGCCTATTATACAGAGTGAAGTAATCCAGAAAGAAAAACACCAATACAGAATAATAATGCATATATATGGAATTTAGAGAGATGGTCACAATTACCCTGTATGCAAGACCGCAAAAGAGACACAGATGTACAGAACAGTCTTTTGGACTCTGTGGGAGAGGGCGAGGGTGGGATGGTTTGGGAGAATGAAAGTGAAACATGTATATTATCGTATGTGAAACATATCACCAATCCAAGTTTGATGCATGATACAGGGTGTTCCGGGCTGGTGCATGGGGATGAGTCAGAGGGATGGGATAGGGAAGGAGGTTGGTGGGCAGGTTCAGGATGGGGAACACATGTACACCCATGGTAGATTCATGTCAATGTATGGCAAAACCAATACAATATTGTAAAGTAATTAGCCTCCAATTAAAATAAATAAATTTATATTAAAAAATAAAGCATGCTTATTTGGTCATCTACCCAGTTTTTCCCTCTCTTCTCACGGCAAATGACTTTGGACTTAACTTTCTAGCTCCCACAAATTATTTCGGAGAATTCTAGAAAAAGCCCTTGCAGTTGATTCTAGATGAAGACTCAGGCATAAGCAGCATTAAACATCATATATGCATAATGTGAAATATGAAGTCAATGAGTAGCAGACAAGACTTTCATCTGTTTTCCAAATTAAGTAAAATCTTTAAACTGTTTTCTAAATTCTTAACATGTGTCACAGAGGTAGGTTTGCTCCTAAAACATGCCTAGAGCAAGTAAAGATCATTTCAAAACCACCACCTTTATTCCCAAATACAAATAGATGGCCAATGAAGAACTGGAGCAATAAACAAACTTCACCTCCGGGCCTGGCTCAGCCACTGTATAACTGGGTGCAAATTTCATACCCTCTGTGGTCATTAATCTCTCTATGTAAAATGAATCTTGTCCCTACTTGAGGACAGGAAAGAATATATGCAAAATTTCTGGCAGGTTTCTGTCAGAGCCCATGTACCTAAAGATAATTGTTAGTAATACTAATAGATAAGACTACCCAGCAGCTTATCGGCTAATGATGGAAATATTTTTAAAAGTAAAGATGTCTCCACCTCAAGTGCCAAGTCAGTTGTTTTCTAAATCTTCCTTAACACACCACTGTGTTAATTTGGCAAGCCTTTTAGAACTTCTCTTTCTCTGGAGTCTCAAAAGAGGCAAAGAGATTGCTCCTAGAGTCATCCTGTACTGTGAGAAATGCTCCTGGCCAGTTCTCACTTCCCTAATTAACCAGGAAAATGAAAATGCTAATTTTATAAAGAGACTGTGTTAGGGGAAGCACAGGACTAAAATCACCCACCCTGGCCAGGCACTACAGCAACTGTTTGCATGAGTTGTGTTTCATGACAGGAGGTCCTGGTAAAGACCACGGAACTGACAAGCCACAGTCAACTGGAAGAGTTCCGGAAAGATCAAAAGGAAACACCAGGTGCCCAACCACCTCCCAGAATCCTTCCCCCTGGCATGCATCTTGGCTGAACAAGGTGTGTACCACCAGGGAGGACTCTGAGTAGAATGACTGGCTAAAGACAACCCAGAAACTAATCCCATCACCATAAAATCCAAGACTGTGAGCCACTGGCAGAGTGGTTCTCCTGGGTTCCATTACCCTACTGCTCTTCACCAGGTACCCTTTCCCAAGAAAATCCCTTGCTTTGTCAGCACATATGTCTCCTCAGACAATTCAATCTGAGTGTTATCCAAGTGTTAGACAAGAACCCAGTTTTGGCCCCTAGAAAGGGTTCCCCTTCCTGCAACAACTGGACACTCTCAACAGATATTTAATAACAATAAGAAAAATGACAGGTTCTCAAGAGGAATAAAGATGGAAATTTAGGAAAAGAAGAGAGGAGATACAAAAGTACTACACAAATGTATGCCTGAGATGTCCCAACAATAATAAATCAGAAGAAGAATATTTTAGTACAGTGGAAATTGTGCTACTGAATCGCATCCAAGTTTGTGGATGAAAGTTGAGCTCCAAAGGCTATTTTAAAAGTCATACAGCTTATTCCTTTATGCTTAGAATCATTTTTTTTTCTCCAGTTTCAGCTGCTCTCTGTACCACTCCGAAATCAAATACCTGATGAAATTCAGGCCAGTGGACATATATTCACAAAACTACTGCTCTAATTATTTCAACATAACAAGAAAATCTCTAAAATTTATGTTGTTTCTACAAGGTGAGAAAATTAAAAACCAGATGCAGCTATTTCATATAGAAGACAAAGTTCTATTTTGAATCTCAAAAGAAGAGATTTTGAATAAGAAAGAAGAGAATACCAAAAGAAGCCACATTCAACAAAATCCAAAAGCTATTTATTATCTGACTGAATGCAGAATTATTTTTAAATGAAAATCTGTTTTTTATTTGGTCACTGACTCCTATCTGAAAAAAAATCTGTATTTTTTCAACATGCTTAAAAAAAAAAAATTGGACAGGCAGAGGGGCATTAATACATACCTTAAAAGCATGGTCATATTTCAGTCTGATACATAAGAGACAGAGTAACTTATTCACTGGAAAAAATTCTTCATAACCTCTGGCAAATATGCAGATTAATAAAACAAAAATAACATGTGCTAACCTCTAGGCCTAATATTTAGAAGTGAGTGTCTGATTTGTAGAAATATGGATTTCCTTGTAAATTACTTTCTTTTTTTAATGTGGTTCAGATTCTAGATTTAATTAACAAATACAGCTATATGTATGAGCTTTAAAGTTATAATTCACTAAACTATTAATCCATCTTAAGACATTCTTCTCTCTTGTAAATTCCACCTGGCATACACACTCATTCACTGATGCAAATAAAATTGTTTTGTGTCGATACTTGTTTTAAGAATTGTTTCACGTCCTAAAAACTTAACATTCTGTGGTATTCCTTAGGTAGAATCAGGAATTCCTAATTTACAGATTAGTTGTGGTAGGAAGGAAAATGCCCCTCCAAAGATATCCACATCAAGTTCCTGAAACTTGTGAAAGTTACCTTATTTGGATAAAAGGCCTTTGCAAAGGAATAAGTTAAGAATCTGGAGATGAGGTCAACCTGGATTATCTGGCTGAGTCCTGTATTAGTCAGAATTCTCTAGTGAAACAGAACCAATAGGAAACAGAGACAGAGGGAGACAGAGAGAGACATTGACTGATGAATTTTAAAGAATTAGCTCAGGCAATTGTTGTTGTTGTTCAGTTGCCCAGTCATGTCTGACTCTTTGTAACCCCATGGACTGCAGCACACCAGGCTTCTCTGTCCCTCATCACCTGAAGCATGCCCAAGTTCATGCCCACTGTATCAGGGATGCTCTCCAGACATCCCATCCCCTGACACCCTCTTCTCATCTGCCATCAATCTTTCCCAGCATCAGGGACTTTTCCAATGAGTCTCCTGTTTGTATCAGATGACCAAAATACTGGGGCTTCACTGGTAAGTCTAAAATCCATATGGTAGCTCTAGAAATTTAACTAAGAGGTCCTGCAGTCTTGAGTCTCATACTTGTACTGCAGGCCAGTAGACTGGAAATGCTGGCAACTTTTTCATGTTAGTCTTCAAGTAGAATTTCTTCTTTTCCTAGAAACCACCAGTTTATCTCTGAGGTTTTCAACTAATGGCATGAGGTCCACCCACATTATTAAGGATAATGTTCTTAAGTTAACTGATTATAAATAAAGGTTAATTGCATCTACAAAATATTTGTGCAGAAATACCTAAACTAGCATTTATCCAAACACTGAGCATCAGAGCCTAGCCAGGTTGACACTTAAAATGAAACCTTACAGGCCCTCAGTCCAAAGACAAGTATCCTTGTTAGAGACACAGAAAAGAACAGATACAGAGAAGAAGGCCAGATGAACATAAAGCAGAGAAATGTGGCCTCAGGCCAAAGAAGCTGGCAACACCAGAAACTAGAAAAGACAAAAACCAGATTCTCTCCCAGAGCCCCATGGGGAGAACAGTCACATGGCCACCTTGACTTTGGGAGTCTGGCCTCCAGAACTGAAGAGAGAAGTTTCTGTTTTAAGGCACTAGCACAAGAATCTAATGCATTAGCTACAAATAGAAAATTAATATCTACCTCAATCAGCCAATTAAACTAAACTTCTTCTAATATTATTTTATGATATAGGGGGCTTCCCAGGTGGCAGTGGGTAAAGAATCTGCCTGCAATGCAGGAGACACAAGAGATATGGGTTCAATTCCTGGGTTGGGAAGATCCCCTGGAGGAGGGCATGGCAACCCACTCCAGTATTCTTGCCTGGAGATTCCTGTGGACAGAGGAGCTTGGTGGGCTACAGTCCATGGATGGCAAAGAGTCAGACATGACTAAAGCATGTGAGCACAGCTGAGCTCAATCTAAATTTCTTCAAATATTATTTTGTGATATGATATGATTTTTTATCATCCCATGTCCCATTTTTCATCTACCCATACACAAAATATAATTAACCAATGCAACATTTTTAAGACAATGAGTATCTTGACATCTGGATTCACTAATAAAATATAATTCGATCAACAAAACAGGCTGCTGAATATAGTGTTAATATGGGAAGAAGACAATCGGAAATGGAGGGTTCTGTCTTAAGTCATGAAGGGTGATGGAGAAGAAGGGATAGTAACAAGAGTCCTTCTATGTTACTGAATAGAATATAAGCAAGAGCTATTTTAAAGGAACATTCACTAAGATTTAGTTGCCTGCTGAATGACTGTAGTATAAAAATTATAAATCAAATAAATTAAATTATGAATCAACCTATTCTTTGTGGGGCTTCCCTGGTAGTTCAGCTGGTAAAGAATCCGCCTGCAATGCAGGAGACCTGGGTTCAGTCCCTGGGTTGGGAAGATTTCCTGGAGGAGGGCGTGGCAATCCACTTCAGTATTCTTGCCTGGAAAATGCCCATGGACAGAGGAGGCTGGCAGGCCACAGTCCAAGCGGTCACAACTGAGTGAGTAAGCACAATCTTTGGGACTGGGAATTAGGAAAACAAAGGTACATTTGAAAAGGAAGTTGAGCAGAGATGCGTGTGTATACATGTGCAGATGGAAGCAGCAGAGGGGCAAAGCTGGAGGAGCAGATAAAGAGGGAAACAGACAAAAATGATTAAGACTGACATTTCAGATATGTTGCATTTGAGGGGTTAGATAGACACTTTGGTTTTCACTGACAGTTAATAAGACAGATACAAAGAGAAAACTGCCTAAGAATCATAGGTGATTCTGCCATTAGTCTATTTATATTTACCTTAAAAGTCATCATCATTTAACAAACGCAAAAGCTTAATGTTATTTCTTTTGTTATCAGCTCTGAAAATGAACTAACAACATATTGACCAGAGATGTATTAATACACCTTTTGTTAACCAAATGTTATTGACCAGAGTGTTTCAATATTCACGTATATAACAAATTGCCAGCCACAGGTATTAGTTGCTGTAAAAATCTCCCAGTCAATAATGACCTATAATATTAATGACAAATATTAGTATTATTGGCTTACTGATAAATATTTTCCTTTCAAGGGTAACACATTATGTTTTCTGTACTTTTATACCGAGTCATACAAAGGAAAGAAAAACACTTTAATTTCAGAAAACAATGATACCAATAAGAACAATTACTGTGTAATTAGCATGAGTCCTATTTGTAGTTTGGAAGCTATTTGGTAATAATTTACTAAATGTAAAATATTTTCAAAAACAGCTTCAGAAATAATTTCATTTCAGATAGTCTAAGAACTTAAGCTTCCCCATAATTTCAGGTGGTTTCCTTTAAAAGAAATACCAATATCAAACACATACATGGTACTTCCATGTTCTATGCGCTTGGTGTATGCTGGCTTATGTGGCCCTCTGAACAATACTGTATGTAAAGCAGATACAAGTATTCCTAGTATATGCTGCATGAGGACAGTGAATCTCAGAAAGGATAAGTGTCTTTCTTGCTCATGCCACCTAGAGATAGGATGGGAACAAGCCAGGACTTTATTCATGATCCAAACCACTAAACTCTACTAGTTTATGCATTCTGTTTCACTTAGGAGAATGTGATATGTATGGAATGACTTAGTTTCCTTTTTGGAGAAGGCAATGGCACACCACTCCAGCACTCTTGCCTGGAAAATCCCACGGACGGAGGAGCCTGGTAGGCTGCAGTGCATGGGGTCACTAAGAGTCGGACACGACTGAGTGACTTCACTTTCATGTTTTACTTTCATGCATTGGAGAAAGAAGTGGCAACCCACTCCAGTGTTCTTGCCTGGAGAATCCCAGGGACAGAGGAGCCTGGTGGGCTGCTATCTATGGGGTCGCACAGAGTCAGACATGACTGAAGCGATGCAGCAGCAGCAGCAACAGCAGTTTCCTTTTTAACTGATGTGGAAACAAGTTGCAAAACAAAAAGATTAATTTAGAAAGTCAAGTTTCCCTTTATCATTTGCACGTGTAATAAGGAAAACGTCATCCCTTGATTCCTTTTGAAATTTCTCTTCTTTCTTTAATCAAAAACAAACAAAAACAAAAAAACAAAAACCCTGAGCTGAAGATGGAAAGTATCATAGATGAAAATGCTATCATTTTAACCAAAAGTCAGCCCATTTTAAACTGAACTGAATACTGAGCTGTCAAATTTATTGCTCTGTTTTTAATTTTTTGTTTAATCTTAAACTTTTATTTCTGATGAACCAGAAGTTTCTTTAACCAGCTGAGTCAGAGAGTTTTAGTGCCAAATTGATGCCATCAGATATTTTTTGGGTCAATGACTTAGATCTAACTCAGAGAAGTTAGATGCGCCAGAGAAAAGAAATTACAGTATGAGGTTTCAAAGCATGTCACACAAACCTCACTCCTTAGATAGGGCATTACAGGCATTCCCCTCTCCACCAAGGAGAGGTTTAATGAGCAGCAAATTCCAGGCAATAAGAACACTTACGAGCTCAAAAGGGAAAGAGAATCAACATCAATTCTCATCTTCCTTCCAAGCTTTCTACCAGCATCATTTTTATCAGTTGCTAAAATGACAGCTCTGCAGGGAAGGGATGAAAGCACCACCACCATCACCCTGCATGAGCTCAGACACTGACTGCATCATCTCTTCAAAACACCCGAGAGCCTCACTGGCACCCTGCTTGGAAAACTGAGTCCACTCCCAACCCAGTGCTTCTGGTGGCGGCTGCTGCTGCTGTGCAGCTAATCCTCTATTCAGAATATTCTTCGGGATGTGGAGGAAACACACTGATGCTCTCAGGGTACTTATGTCTTCACATCTTCTCATTCTCTGCCCTTGAGATGCTATTTGATTCCATGAAAATAATTAAGAAAGCTCATCTAAGGAACAGGTGAAGTAACTCTTATGTCTCTTCTCGTAGTTCATCAAAAAAGCCAAGGACTTAAGATGCTTTCCAGTTTTTCCCAAGCCTTCTTTCTAAATCAATTAATGAAAACCTCAGCTCACAAGGAAAAATCCATACTCTATGATATTAACGGATCTGTTTAGACATTACAGCCACATATCCTAAACTATAGAATGGAAATAATGAGCTCATCTTTATAACACTTTTGCAGACTGCCACATGTCCATAGCTAAAAATGACCATTTTGACAGGGGGCAAATAATAAGACTGAGTGGAAGAGAAAAGGTTATGTCAAAATTACACAACTGTTTGTCAAACAGGATTATGCAATTCACATTAGAAGCAGCCACCAAGGATCTGCTCAAGAAACAGGCCAGGGCATAGGGTTCACTTCACTCTCTCATCATAAATCCTTACAAATGACAGAAGAGAGAGACCCACAGGCTGACACACTTCCAGTAGGGTTAAGAGCAGTCATGTCAAACTGGAGTGGCTGGTAGCCCTCCAGCTCAGCACACACTGGGAGTGAGAAAGAGCTACCATGCTTGCTCACTCGCATCTTCAGACTCCAGCCATCCCTTTGGAGCTGTAAATGCCCCAGGTGAATGACTACATTCACTGGGAACAGGAAGTCCCCAGACTCAGAAGACAAACTACTGGCATACTCCCCCCAGCAGCACATCCTAGCTTCTCACACTGGGGTCTGGCTGTAGTAAAACACTTCGGCAGTCACATAATACCAACAGCTAGTATTTATTAATAATAAACACTTCATTATTCTCATAACATTAAAAGCCAGTACTTATTGAGTGCTACTGCTGCTGTTCAATCGCCTACTCATGTCTGAATCTTTGCAACCCCATGGACTGCAGCATGCCAGGCCTCCCCATCCCTCACCATTTCCTAACATTTGCCCAACTCCATGTCCATGGCATCCGTGATGCCAACCAGCCATCCATCCTCTAACGCCTCTTTCTCCTTCTGTCATCAATCTTCCCCAGCATAAGGGAGTTTTCCAATAGGTTGTCTGTTCACATCAGATGACCAAAAAATATTGGAGCTTCAGCTTCGGGATCCGTCCTGCCAACGAATATTCAGGGTTGATTTCCTTTATGAACGACTGGTTGAGTGCTGAGGATGGAGTATGTGGTAGGCTGCCTTCCAAAACTTTTAAACATTTAATTCTCACAAGCCACATAACTGTGGCTCAATTACAGTCACTTTTTTTTAAAAGCCACTTAATTAGAGCCACTCACAAAACCTTATAGCTAAGGGCTATAATGGCCTTCATTGTAAAGATGAGGAAACTGAGGTGTAGAAATGTGAAGTCATTAGTCACATCCCCAGCTCTGGGGCTCTGGACTGTGCACCCTTAATCACTTCACTCGACTTTTTATGAGCTAACAAGGAATCTCATTACAAAAGTGAGTGCACAGACAGCTGAGGAAAGCCAATGCCACGCAAAACAGTCAATGCAAATTAATATATCTGGAAACAAAGTTAACAGAAGAGACTGCTTAAAAATTTAGATTAAATATAATTAATGTCATCAGGGATATAAAAGCCTACAACATCCACAAAGAGTCAATTAATTTTCTAAGAAACAACAAAAATGATCATTGACATTTAAATTGTAATGGATAAGGTGGTCCTTATCCATTACCTGGTGGTCCAATGGTTAGGATTTGGTGCTTCCACTGCAGGAGGAATGGTTTGATCCCTAGTTGGGGAACTAAGATCCTGCAAACCACACAAAGCAGCAAACAAACAAAAAACAGAAACAGTTAAACTGAATCAGAGTAACTTACAGCTTAAGAACAAGCTACCACAGCTAAGGAATTCTCAGTTAAAAATACAGAGACATAGAAAGAATGAAAGAAAAGCCAAATGATATGGAAGATTGATTCTAATATTTGGCAATAAGCTTTCCAGAAACAGAGAATAAGCAAATAAAGCAATGTACAGCAATAACAGGACAAATGTCCTAAAGCTGAGGAAAGTTTCAGGTTTAAGTTTTCAGATGCAGAAGTCGCAATAAATGCTTAGTCAAATAAACAAACATATCTTAACACATCATGCATAAGCTTTCCAGAGTTTTCAACATAGGTATTTCATTGCTTTTGATCATCTTGAAGTTATCATAACTAAAACATATCTAATCACACTAGGACCACAGCAATGTCTAACTCAATGAAACCAACCCAAGATGGGTGGGTCATAGTGGAGAGGTCTGAGAGAATGTGGTCCACTGGAGAAGAGAATGGCAAACCACTTCAGTATTCTTGCCTTGAGAACCCCATGAACAGTATGAAAGGCAAAATGATAGGATACTGAAAAAGGAACTCCCCAGGTCATTAGGTGCCCAATATGCTACTGGACATCAGTGGAGAAATAACTCCAGAAAGAATGAAGGGATGGAGCCACAGCAAAAACAAGACCCAGCTGTGGATGTGACTGGTGATAGAAGCAAGGTCCAATGCTGTAAAGAGCAATATTGCATAGGAACCTGGAATGTCAGGTCCATGAATCAAGGCAAATTGGAAGTGGTCAAACAAGAGATGAGAAGAGTAAACGTCAACATTCTAGGAATCAGCGAACTAAAGTGAATTTAATGGGTGAATTTAACTAAGATAACCATTATATCTACTACTGCGGGCAGGAATCCCTCAGAAGAAATGTAGTAGTCATCATGGTCAACAAGAGTCTGAAATGAAGTACTTGGATGCAGTCTTAAGAATGACAGAATGATCTCTGTTCGTCTCCAAGGCAAACCATTCAATATCACAGTTATCCAAGTCTATGCTCCAACCAGTAACGCTGAAGAAGCTGAAGTTGAACGGTTTTATCAAGACCTACAAGATCTTTTACAACTAACACTCAAAAAAGATGAGGAAGTCAAGAAACAACTGGAGTAACAGGAAAATTTGGCCTTGGAGTACAGAACGAAGCAGCACAAAGATCCTGTATTAGACAGTTTTGCCAAGAAAATGCACTGGTCATAGCAAACACCCTCTTCCAACAACACAAGAGAAGACTCGACACATGGATATCACCAGATGGTCAACACCGAAATCAGATTGATTATATTCTCTGCAGCCAAAGATGGAGAAGCTCTATACAGTCAACAAAAACAAGATCAGGAGCTGACTGTGGCTCAGATCATGAACTCCTTATTGCCAAATTCAGACTTAAATTGAAGAAAGTAGGGAAAACCACTAGATCATTCAGGTATGACCTAAATCAAATCCCATGTGATTATACAGTGGAAGTGAGAAATAGATTTAAGGGCCTAGATCTGATAGATAGAGTGCCTGATGAACTATGGAATGAGGTTTGTGACACTGTACAGGAGACAGGGATCAAGACCATCCCCATGGAAAAGAAATGCAAAAAAACAAAATGGCTGTCAGTGCAGTCCTTATGAAAAGCTGTGAAAAAAAGAGAGGCGAAAAGCCAAGGAAAAAGGGAAGATATAAGCATCTGAATGCAGAGTTACAAAGAATAGCAAGAAGAGATAAGGAAGCCTTCTTCAGTGATCAATGCAAAGGAACAGAGGAGAAGAACAGAATGGGAAAGAGTAGAGATCTCTTCAAGAAAACTAGAGATACCAAGGGAACATTTCATGCAAAGATGGGCTCGACAAAGGACAGAAATGGTATGGACCTAACAGAAGCAGAAGTTATTAAGAAGAGGTGGCAAGAATACACAGGAGAACTGTACAAAAAAGATCTTCACGACCTGGATAATCATGATGGTGTGATCACTCATCTAGAGCCAGACATCCGGGAATGTGAAGTCAAGTGGGCCTTAGAAAGCATCACTATGGAAAGCTAGTGGAGGTGATGGAATTCCAGTGGAACTGTTTCAAATCCTGAAAGATGATGCTGTG
>SJYC01053123.1:0-33823 GCA_006408675.1 Madoqua kirkii | reverse complement strand
AATGGTCAATAACAAAATTAAAAATACTTTCTCTTTTATTTTTATTATCTTGAGGTTTTTGCAGAATCAGATCTCAAAGCTTCTCAGATATGCTTTTAAGTTTGACTTATTTATGCTTCTTATATTTACAGAAGATATGGGAAAACATGTACCCACTGAGACAAAGAGAGGAGAAACAGTACTATTTTTAAATTTTTTTATTTTGGCAAATTTTATAATGAATGTATTAATTTAATAATTACATAATTAAAATCTAATCTCTTCCATATAGATAACAACTGAATACAATGAACTTATTTATAACTAACTTGCTACCAATTAAGATGTCACTGAAAGTCTGATTTTTCTAGATAACCATTTTAATAGTAAATTTAAAAATTGATTCTAATTTCATGCAGAGGTCACAGAGAAAATTATTTATTGATGTTTAGAACTCCATTCATCTGAGAAGTCTGTCCTGACAAGTTTAGCCTCCCTGCTCTTCCAATGAGGATGGGAAGGTGCCATCTGACTGCATCTTTTCCTAGAAGGCAAGTTTATTCAAGTCAGGAAATACATCATATTTAATACTGTGTGTCCAGGTACAGCTTCCCTCAAAATTAGTTGGTCAACAGTTATTGGGGACAATCCCAAGACTAAATCTATTAGTCTACAAGTTTAAGGTCAAAACGAAAACATCAAGTTTTGAAGTACCTTAATAACTGAACAATTTTTAATTTTGTGTTTTCATGATGACATCCCTCCCATCTCCTCAAACTGCAACCATTTATTTTAGCATATACTAAAAGAACAGCACAGCACACAAGGCATTTAGTTATTAGTCAGTTTAATTTTTGTCATGGATAATGTAGTTCACCTTCACTATAAGCCCCATTGCTTCCTAACCTTCAAAAAGATTAGGACAGAGAAATTCAAGTTCTAAATGCAGGATCATTGCTACTTAGATATAATTTGATAATAATAAAGTGGCCTCCCTGGGCAGGACTTTTCCCCCTGTAATGAGGTAATTTTAAAGATGTTAGTATAATGACAGGAGTTATAATAGTTGTTTCCCATTCTCTAGCCTTACTGATCATAGTACAATTGGGACTGCTGCTTACAAAATGTGCAGAAAAGTAAACTGAAGTCAAAGTAAATGAGACAAGGTTGTCAAGAACCGGCACAGATAGACACTCTATGAAAGTTAATTTGCTGCACTCCTTGCCCTGCCACTGAGCACGGAGCAGTGTCCACAGCAAGAAGCACACTTAGCTCAGATGGTAAAGCGTCCACCTACAACGCGGGGGACCCGGGTTCAATTCCTGGGTCGGGAGGATCCCCTGGGGAAGGCAATGGCAACCCACTCCAGTACTCTTGCCTGGAAAATCCCATGGACAGAGGAGCCTGGTAGGCTGCAGTCCATGGGGTCACTAAGAGTCAGACACGACTGAGGGACCTCACTTTCACTTCACTTGGCAGGGTTGAGAACGATGACCCACTTTGAGCATGCACGTGCATAAGAACGACATTTTCTGTCTGAGGAGACTCGCCTGACTGAGCAGGACCCAGGCTGAGGCAAGCCTAAGAACATTCCCATATCCTTGGCTGGTAATGGTACTCACAGAGCCTCCGCATTACCATCTCCTCCCACGAAGAGTACCACCTTCATTATACCAGGGAAATCTTCAGGCACCGGGACAGAATTGATTGCGCCTCCTTTCACGTGGATACGTTCAGGACTAACTTCATCCTGCACATTCCTGGCAACCAGCAGAAAGCAAACTTTCTGGATCAAATCACTCATTCTGATTTGGACTTTCATCTCCAGTTGACTCTCTGCAAATTTTCTAATTTTCCTCGCCTCTAAACATTTCATGTGTCCTCTAAAATCCCATATCTATGATCACCAAACTTTCCTCAACTCTGAATTTCTCTTTATTTCTTTTACCTTGCTATACCCAAATCTGAGCACAGTTGTATTTTTTTTTTTCTTTAAACCAGCCTCTCCAAGTGAACGCCTTTCCATTCTCTTTTATACTCTATGTGCCTTGGGGCCGGGAAGTGGGGATGTGTGTTCGTGACCCGTTTTCATATTTGTAATACAATTAATCCCATTAAAAACTGTAACTGCTTATGCCAACCAAATATGTCATACATCAAACTTTCTCACTTGGGTCATTCATCAAATTCAGGTGATTCTTGACAACATGGGTATCTCCTTTGTTATCCTTCTGGGTGATCAACATCCTGTAAATGACCCATCTAATACTCTGATGTCTTAATTCCTCGACTTCATCACTTCTAACAACCTTTCTCTATTCTCCTTCTTAGGCTCCCCCAATATCCTAGTCCTAGTTTTCAACTAGGGAATACTCTACCAGCTTTCATCCTGTATACAAGTATCAGTACTGACTACATCCTCCTACCCCTTTCATTTACTCACACACACAACTCAAAAATTCTACTACCTCATAATCACTGTCACTGATCCATCTAGTTTTTTCACTGCTCATCTTCACCATTTTCACTTCACCATTCTCTCAACTTCTAATTATTTCTTTTGCTGTTGTCCATTTGCTTAGTCATGTTCTGACTCTCTGTGACCCTATGAACTGTGCCCTCCAGGCTCCTCCGTTCATGGGATTCTTCAGGCAAGAATACTGGAGTAGGTTGCCATTTCCATCTCCAGATCATCTTTCCAACCCAGGGATCAACCCAGGTCTTTTACATCTCTTACATTAGCAGGCAGATTCTTTACCACTGTGTCACCAGGGAAGCCCACTTATTTCCTCATCTGACTTTTATTCCATCATCCATCATTATAGTTGCTGCCTTATAAATAATTCCAATTTCTTGGCCACCCTAGAAAAACCTTGACCCAATTTTCTGCCATTATCTACATCTATACCTGAGCATCTAATATTGCTGGAAGAAATCACACAATGGGCTGACTGCTTCCAAATCAGATTCACAGCAGCCAATATCGAATGGCTCTCAAAGGTACCAGGACATCCTTTTGTTTTCTAATAACGACAATTTCCTACTCTTCAGAAAGATTATTTGACACATTTTCTTCCCCCTTAAACTGTCCCATTTCTTCCCTTACTCATTCTTGGCTCATGATTATACTTTTTACTTTCTTGAGAAAATAGAAGCTATTAGGTGAGGATTCCCCACCTTCCTATCACTGACTCTACACACCTGCCTGCATCTGTACCCATCCTCTCTGCCGTCCCTCCTGTCACAAGGAGGAGGAGTTTCTTTTCTTACTAAAGGCCAACTTCCCCTCTTCCGACTCTTTTTCACTTCTAACCCTGCATTGCACCCTGCCTTGCACCCTGCCTTGTCTCCTCTGGGACTTTGCAAGACACTATCTTTGTCTTGTAACTTGAAGTTCTCCTTTCTATTAGGTCAGTCTCATCAGTATGCACAAACATGGTTAACAGTTTTTTACCTTTAAAAAATATACATTTCCTTTGACCTCATCTTCTCTCCAGCAACCATTCTTCTTGTCCCTATTTCAAAGCAAAAGCCCTTAAAAGACTTGGCTTAACTTTCTTTCTGTCCTCTTTTTCTCCTACCAATCATGCTTCAGTACACTTCAGTCTGACGTCTGTCTACTATACTTCTGAAATTCCTCATCAAGGTCACCTACAAACTCTGTGTTTTAAAATTCAATGACAATGTCTTGAGATTCATTTTTTAGCCACAGATGACCTCCTGTCTCCTTCTCAAAATATCCAATTATGTTGTTCTCTATGTTACCATATTCTGCTGATTTTTATCCTTCTTTCTCAGTAACTCCTTGGGCTTATTTCCTTGTTCTTTCTTCTCTACTTGACTTCTAGACAATGAATTCCTTGACATCAGTCAAGTTTAGATTTTCTTGATCTATATTGTCTGCTTGAAGCAAACTTATCTGGTCCTCGGCCTTTAACTGCCACTGAAAATGTATACATTCTAGCATATATACAACATTTTAAACTCTGATCTATACGCTATTGACTCAATTCAGCTGCATACCTGCCATCTCCATATCAGATGTCTGACAAGAATTTTAACCTCAGTGTGGCCAAATCTAAGTCTTGATCCCCACCTTGATACTGCCTCCCCAGACTGGTATCCATCATCTCAATAAATGACCCTACCATTACCAAGGTTGCTCAAATTAAAAAAAGAAGATTTTTTAATCATTGTTTTTCTTCTCTGTTTTAAAATTAGCAGGTTCTGGTGGTTTTATCTCCAAATATTGCTATCATTTATTACTTATTCCCACTGTTCTCATGCTCATGCATCTCAGCAGCCTAACTGATTTCCCCAGCTTCCAACCTTGTGCCTCTATTCTATTTCTCCAGAGAAATCTCTTAAAAACATTGCCATTCCCTTCTCCAGGGGATCTTCCCCACCCAGGGATCGAACCCAGGTTTCCCGCATTGCAGGCAGATCCTTTACCAGCTGCGCAACCAGAGAAGCCCAAGAATACTGGAGTGGGTAGCCTATCTCTTCTCCAGCAGATCTTCCCAACCCAGGAATCGAACTGAGGTCTCCTGCACTGCAGGCAGATTGTTTACCAGCTGAGCTTCTAGGGAAGCCCAATTCAATCACATTGCTTCTCTGTTAGAAAACTATGAATGGTTTTCCACTTTCCTTACAACAAAACCCTTCCATTTGTCTGTAAGACCTTAAGAGATGGGGGCCTTGCCTGCCTTTCCATCCTTGTGCTATAGCTTGGCCTGCAATACCCTTCAGCGTGCACCAGGCCTTTGCACCTCCCCTTAGATACACCAACCGTCACCCATGGCAGGATCATTACTAACAGCTTCCATAAAGTTACCTCTCCCCATCCTTTCTTTCACATCACCTCCTTAGCTCCCTTCACTGCATTTTCAAGATTTATACTTCTCTTGTTTGTTTTCCTGTTTATGTCTCCTCTAAAAGACCTTGAGTTTTATTAGGTCAGGTATCTGCTCTCCTTTTCACCTCAGCATTCCCAGAATTGAGCACAGTGATGAGCGCTGGGTAAGCACTTAATAAATATTTGCTTAATGAACAAAATGAATGAAGGAATGTATGAGATCATCAAATTCCTGTTCCAAATTCTCATTTATAGCACATAGATTTGTTACACAACCACAAAGCTGATAAAAGAAGCCTTGCGTGGTGAAATGGTTTTCACTGTAAAAAATACACTGATCCTGAATCTAGAACTAAATTGTAATTAAATTCAGAAGCCAATATTTGTCCTGAAAGACGTTTTAAAGGCTGCTCTTGTCCCATGATCTTTAGCAGTCATAAACATTGTAAAAACGTGTGATACTTCAGTTATTTTCCAATGATTTCCTAAACTGATTCTGCTACATTATATCAAACACAACAAATGGATAATCTGTGTTATATGTGACTTATTTTCAAATTAGAAGGCAAACCACTCTGTAGAAGGCAAAACACTCTGCAGTAGTACTGCAAAAGATAACCCTAGAGTCAGCACCCTTCATACAGGATTATAGATGGCTAACCCTCTAACACTTTGACTCAGAGAAAGCATATGCATTATTCCTGCATATGCATATGCCAAACAGACAATGCAAACAGACCTACATAGGGAAGACTGTGAAGTGGGAAATATCTCAAATAACTTTGCTACTTATCTCCAATTTCTGGGTTTTGCCCATCCCAGATATCCAAATCCATGCAAAATCTCCTTTTGATGCCTTGAAAAGTGAAAGTGTTAGTCTCTCAGTTGTGTCCCACTGTTCGCAACCCTCTGGAGTGTAGCCCGTCAGGCTTCTTTGTCCATGGGATTCTCCAGCCAAGAATACTGGAGTGGGTTGCCATGCCATCCTCCAGATGATCTTCCTGACCCAGGAACCAAACACATGTCTCCTGTATCTCCTGCATTGCAGGGAGATTCTTTATCAGCTGGGCCCTCAGTGAAGCCTTTTGATCCCTTATCTCTTTATTAAAATCTATCCTCAGGAAAAGATCTGGTGAATCCTTCACCTGGTATTATAGATTATAAGACAAGAAAATAGATAACTCCTCCCTATTTGAATAATTAACATTATCTACACATTTAACAATAAATAAAGTTACAGTTTAGTAAAGCAAACAAAACAAAAGCCAAACTAACTAAAAAAATAAATAAAAGTTAATTTCTAACACAGAAGATTTTAGCCTTTCTGAGCTAGTTAGGAGAGTACTCTTGAAAACAAGAGGACTGCTTGTTAACCTAAAATTTATACCAAGATTAAGGGAAACATTTCAGCTTGCTTGCTAGGTCAGTTATAGCTCTAGATGGGTTTCAGGTTTTAGGATAACTCCCGGAGGTCAGTTACTTAGCTCTCTATATTCAAATTTGGTGCTGTCAGTTCTTGAGGGTAGATATTTGTAAGTTATTCTCATGAGCTTGCGGAGGAACCAGAAATTTAAACTCCTTTTCTAAACACATTCCTGTGTCTCTACTAATGAGAGTCAGATAATATGTGCCATTAAAACAAGCACAAACTGCTCGAGGGCTTTTCACACAAGAAACAAAATAAGGAATTAATGTTTATTTGCTACATGAGGAGCGAGGAAGATTAAAAACATCAGGGTACCACTTTACCTCATAATAACAGTCCTGCTAACTGTAACCACTATAAACATGTCCCTACATGAGAAGAAAGTGATTGATTTCACCTCAAAAGATTGATTTCACTGTTATTTAGAAAAATTAAAAACACAGTTTTATTGAGTATTTTTATCAAACTTAGAACATAAACACAATATATCAACAAAAAACAAATAAATATTGAAACCCTGTCATATATACAAGATGCCGATGGAACAAAATGATGAACTTGGCTTGTTAAAGTCAGTAGACAGAAAGGAATTGATAGCATGATGAGCATTTATCATTTAAAAATTGTAATAGAGGGTGCAAATAATTCAAGGTTAGGGTATATGAATATTTATTTTCCTTTGATCTAATTAAAGATTTGCCTGAATAATTACTGTCTAGGGGGAAATGCATATTAGTTAAATGCTATGCTTCAATAAATTCATATGCAAATTAAAATCTAGAAGGTAGTAATGATATCTGGTAACAGGATATTCATGAATCTTAATGCCAGCCTTCCTTAAAATTTCTTAGAAAGATTTTATCACTTCTATCAGGGTCCCCGTTTTGCACTCTTTCTAATTTATAATTTAGAAAGACACAGGCATGGATAAAAGATATAAGAAATACTTTTATATTCTCTGGATTGTGGAATGCAATGGCTATCCATTTAATCTCTGTCTCTGTCTACCTATAACATGTTAAAATATAGCTTTATGACTTTCAAATAAGCAAATCTTTTAAAATGTCAAAAATGGAAATTTAATGACCCATACACCAGTATCTTAAAGTCACTATCTGTACCTTTCTCTTTCTCTGAGCCTCATCTTTACAGAATTAGAACATACTTCTCAGAAAACACTCCTTATTTTGATCATTGTTAGTTTAGTATAAAGACTGGAGCTAGGCAACCGACAGCTTGTGCATCACTTCAGGTGTCTCTTACATTTGATACCAACAATTAAGAGTAGAGGTGATGAAACGCAGCATTCACCTTTGTCTTGGATTGGGTTGCCCAGAGGCAGGCTCAGGTGCACAGGTCTACTGAGGGAGCACCTGTGGATGAACGGGAGTGAGGGAAGCAGTCAGGGCAGAAGAGGTTAAGCCTGATGTGGTCTCAAGTAAAGTTCAGCTGCACTGTGACTGCTCGGACAAAAATGGATGCCACCTACACATCAGAGGGTATTCCATCTTGAAGTGAGGCAGCCTCCTTCTATACCTTTTTATCAGTCCATCACTGGGTAAAAACAGATGCCTCCTTCAAGGATAAGACAATTCTTGTTGTGCCAACAGCAATTCCCAGAGAAGCAGACGGTTTGAGCTGTTAGCAGTCAGCCCTTGCAGCAGCTTCCTGATCACAGGATAGGTGAAGATGTGAGCTGTAGCCCAATAGTGGAGACAAAGAGGTCTTCCTTAGCCATCATATCTACTCATCAATATGAATATGCTTCTGTTAAAGAAATACCCGAACATTTTTTTTTCTGCTTGATCTTACTAAATATTATTTTTTCTTCTGAAAACAAACAGACTTAGTATATTTAATCATAAGTTGGCCTCCCAAATGATCTGTATGGTATATACACTGAAGAACTTTTAAAGGAGCCTTGAAAGAACCACTTTTTCTCCTTCCTCAAGAAATACTGTGTCAACTTAGGTTGAAAACTGTTCATTTAGGTGTTTGATGTGAAGAAGCTATTTTTCTGAAACCTAATCATTTCCTCATTTTGAGTGCCCATGAAGTCTCAAATTATTTGCCTTTCTAATTTTCAACCTCATAGCTGCATGTTATAATTTACAGCATTTCATAATACTGAAAATGTAAGACCCATAGAGAATTCATCATAGACTACTGAGCAAATTCCCCGCTATTCTGAGACCTCCCCACTGCCTCAAAATCAAATATGGGCAAAGAAAAGCAGTTTGGATAGTTGGAACCTTTTCACAGTCTCAAATACATATCATTACAGGTCTGAATAATTTGAGGGAGCAAATTTTAGAATGACTATCTTGTCACAAGATATGGAAATTGGTACTCTGGACATCTGATGATAATCTAAGGCTGACATCTGGACAAAGAAAGCTTCCCCTGAGACTTGATTGCTCACAGTACACTCTACATGCAAGACAATTACTCCACGTTTCCATTAAAATGGTCACTGATTAGTGGTTGAAAATTCAATTTATTTTGAAAGCAACTTTATCTCAAATTTAATGGAAAGACATCCAATGGCCTCAATTAGTGCTCATGCACCCAAGCTTCCAAGTATCTAGATTCTCAGCAATCAGTGATGTGTTCAACAGATCACAAACTCTGGGTTGAGGTTCAGAATGTTTACAGCCATACTCTGCACTTTCCTCATGGAAGAAATAGATTAATTTCACTGAAGTCAGCCTCCCTAAATCCATAGTGTCAGTGTTAAAATTTGAATTATTTAGACTAATATCCAGACTATTTCAAAATGGAGTGCCAGAAAATCAAATATCACAAAGAGAAAAGGGCAGCAGTAAAGTTCTTACAAGACAAATCCCTTTGCCACAGTTTGTGTGTAGGTTGGACTGCAAGGAGATCCAACCAGTCCATAGAAATAGATTAATTTCACTGAAGTCAGCCTCCCTAAATCCATAGTGTCAGTGTTAAAATTTGAATTACTTAGACTAATATCCAGACTATTTCAAAATGGAGTGCCAGAAAATCAAATATCACAAAGAGAAAAGGGCAGCAGTAAAGTTCTTACAAGACAAATCCCTTTGCCACAGTTTGTGTGTAGGTTGGACTGCAAGGAGATCCAACCAGTCCACCCTAAAGGAGATCAGTCCTGGGTGTTCTTTGGAAGGAATGATGCTAAAGCTGAAACTCCAGTATTTTGGCCACCTCATGGGAAGAGCTGACTCATTGGAAAAGACTCTGATGCTGGGAGGGATTGAGGGCAGGAGGAGAAGGGGACAACAGAGGATGGGATGGCTGGATGGCATCACCGACTCGATGGACATGAGTCTGGGCGGACTCCGGGAGTTGGTGATGGACAGGGAGGCCTGGTGTGCTGCAATTCATGGGGTGGCAGAGTCGGACACGACTGAGCGACTGAACTGAACTGAACTAAAAACTATTTATGCCACGGGGAGGAGCTCTAAATCCTAGATAATGACTGCGACAAAATTCCGGTATATTAAACAGTCTTATAAAATGCTTTAGCATTCAGTCAAGTAACTTTAGGAACACAATGAAATAATCACAAAGCTGTCTTTCTTGAGCCACTACTTCCTTGCACCTTGCATGCACGAGAGCGCACACATACACACACACTTTCTCTCTACTCATCATCTATTTTCATTCTATGAACTATCCTGTTGCTGGAATTCTATCCTGGTAGACACTTTTCTTTTAAATCACTCTGATGTCCTTAGAAAGGGAATCTACCATACAATTGCCACCTTGCTCTTGGTGTATCTTTAATTAGAGATGAATCAAAATCAGAAAAATGTCAGGAAGATATCATAAGAAATTATAGTTATAACATCTTCATGATATTTTTCTCATTTTGAAAATCTGGAAAATATTTCAGTTTTTTTTCTTCCATGTCTAATAGATTCTGAGGAACCATTCCACTACAGAAACCTCCTAATTTTGGCATTAATGTTATGCTATTTCTTGTTTTGCAAGTAAAATTTAATTGCAAGTAAATTTAATTACCATAGGTGGAAAAGGAAAAGAGCCTGGGAAGTAAAGATAATCTTGTAACTAAGTTTGCTTCTTCTTTCCTAATGACTTCTGTTATAACTCTACTTAAAATCAGACATTCATTCTTAATACAATAATGGTTCACATATTGTATAGCGAGGTGCAGATAAACATTTTCTATCCAGGCCACAGAACATTCATTGTCTTCTGTTGCAGATGTAGAGGGAAATAACCATTTGGCAAAAGGACAAAAATAGTCAAACAATGCACTGTGCAGAGGAAGGTGGAGAATCCCTCAACTGAATTAGCTGCCTCACAGTCTCACTAAGGCTTTGATGTACTTCATTCCTTCCCAGTCTCTGCATGCAGAGTATGAATCTATGCATTTAAAATCTTTACATTACTTACTCTTTATACAAATTTATGGTCATACTTCAGAGAAAGTTTATAAAGCCTTTTCTATAAAGTTATCATTATGACCAAAAATAGCACAATCACTTTGTAAGTTAAGAAGTGTATTTTCAAGTTTAATAACAATCAGCTGTAATATGAGAAGGCAACAGAACAATATTGATTTATAACTTCTCAAGGAGATTAAGGAGAAGGAAATGGCACCCCACTCCAGTACTCTTGCCTAGAAAATCCCATGGACGGAGGAGCCTGGTAGGCTACAGTCCACGGGGTCACGAAGGGTCAGACAGAACTGAGTGACTTCACTTTCACTTATCACTTTCATGCAATGGAGAAGGAAGCAGCAACCCGCTCCAGTGCTCTTGCCTGGAGAATCCCAGGGATGGGGGAGCCTGGTGGGCTGCGACACAACTTAAGTGACTCAGCAGCAGCAGCAGCAAGGAGATAAACATAAAGGGGTCCTTTTCACTCTAACTGAATCCTTTTCGAGGACAAATGATCTGGGGACAGAAAAGAAAGGATAATCACAGCATATGAATATTCTGCCATTTTGCTAGGCAGAAGTATTTAAAGTCATTTCTTATAGAGAGTTAAATACAAAGGAAATGTAAATTTCAGGAACTCCCTCTGCTGCAGAAATTAACCTACCAAAACAAGTATCTTCTGCATTCAGGAGCATTGCATATCTCAGGGGCTAATGAAAGATCAAGTTCAGGTTAATAATATTTATCTCACTTACCACCCTCTCACAGCCATTCCTTAACAGTCAAATAGCACCACAAATTAAGGGTCAAGAGGCTAAGTGATTCTAAAAATAAGTATCTCATTACCGATACTAATGACCCTGGGATTAAAAACCAATCTATACTCTTTTCTCTATACTTGAACAGACGACTACTTTTAGGTGAAGGGAGGATTCAAATAGCTAAGTAGCTAACATCCCAAGGAGATGGTTATTTCTTCCAAGAGATCAGACTCTGGGACACACTCTTCTGCCCCCTATGAATGAACCCAGTATTGTGCTGGCCACTTTGAGGAATATCTGCTTCTAGTGGGCATTATGCTAAATGAAAAAAGTTACACAAAGACAAATGCTTTATAATTGCATTTACATGTGGAATCTAAAAAACAACAATCAAAAAACACCTCATAGAATGAGAGAACAGATTGGTTGCCAGTGGCACAGGGTAGGTGGTGGGAGAAGGAGGGTGAGGGAGTCAAAAGTTACAAACTTATAGTGAGAAGTTCTGTGGATGTAAATATAGCACTGTCACTATAGTTAATACTGTATTGTATATATAAAAGTAGCTAACAGAGTATATCTTTAAAAATTTCCATCACAAGAAAAAAGTGTATAACTATGTGAGTTATAAATAACCTCAGGATAATCATGTTCAATGTAAATATAGCACTGTCACTATAGTTAATACTGTATTGTATATATAAAAGTAGCTAACAGAGTATATCTTTAAAAATTTCCATCACAAGAAAAAAGTGTATAACTATGTGAGGTTATAAATAACCTCAGGATAATCATGTTCCCATCCCTTCATGGGAAATAGATGAGCAAATAGTGGAAACAGTGTCAGACTTTATTTGGGGAGGGGGGCTCCAAAATCACTGCAGATAGTGACTGCAGCCATGAAATTAAAAGATGCTAACTCCTTGGAAGGAAAGTTATGACCACCTAGACAGCATATTGAAAGCTTACTTCGCCAACAAAGGTCCATCTAGTCAAAGCTATGGTTTTCCCAGTGGTCATGTATGGATGTGAGAGTTGGACTGTGAAGAACGCTGAGCACCAAAGAAACTGATGCTTTTGAAGTGTGGTGTTGGAGAAGACTCTTGAGAGTCCCTTGGACTGCAAGGAGATCCAACCAGTCCGTTCTGAAGATCAGTCCTGAGTGTTCTTTGGAAGGAATGATGCTAAAGCTGAAACTCCAGTACTTTGGCCACCTCATGTGAAGAGTTGATTCATTGGAAAAGATTCTGATGCTGGGAGGGATTGGGGGCAGGAGGAGAAGGGGACAACAGAGAATGAGATGACTGGATGGCATCACCTACTGGATGGACATGAGTTTGGGTGAACTCTGGGAGTTGGTGATGGACAGGGAGGCCTGGTGTGCTGCAATTCATGGAGTCGCAAAGAGCTGGACACAACTGAGCGACTGAACTGAACTGAACTGAACTGAACTGACGGGAAGGCAACTGCTACAGTTTTGCTGAGCACAGTCCCTAAGGAACGCACGCTTCTTGAGCATTGTCTAATTAATTCTTCACAGTGTCCTGGAAACAGCATAAGAGAAGTGAGTATGAATTATTGTCAGGGTACAGCAGAGTGCACGATAATATTCCAAAGCTAAATCCACCTTCCACCTTTTTGTTAAGACCAGCAGTGCATCTGGAGCCAAGCCAATGGTCTTCACTCAGGGTAGAGCAAAGTGACTTAAAACATTTTAAGCATCTACAACTTGTAAATTTAAGACAACCATGCCTGACATCAGGATGTGAATGAAGTCCTTGTATAGCAGTACTGAATGAATGATCAAACTTGGCAAGTGCTCTAGAATTACGCTGCACAGGCCACTGTTCTGATCAACTACTTGCCTCGTTCTTAATTTCACTGTGCTATCAAACAGCTGCAGAGATTTCAAGACACTATTCTAATTTTAAAAGAAAGTAATTTGTCAAGAAGCCAGTGTTTTCAAAGTGAAGATTGGCTCTATTAGACCTTCCATGAACAGAACTGATCACCCTCTTCACACAGTGTTCATTACTCATTGCTACTGACCTCAGATCATTTTCTGCTTCCTATATCTTATGGACTATGTGACATATCACTCATTTCTCTTCACAGAGCATTTCCTCAGGGTTGTATACAGCTGAGATCATCTATAAGCCTCACACTGTTTTACGTACTATAGCCAGTTTAGTTTTTTTTTTTTTCCTCCACTCTCTAGCAATACCTAAGACCATAGAGTGTCCAGCACCAAATGTAGACATGATTATGATCGGATCACAGATATTCACATAGTGTGATAACTCATCTTTTCTATTTTTATAATCTTTTATCTTTTTAAAATCTCTTGGCTGCACCGAGTGACATATAGGAGCTTGGTTTCCTGACCAGGGATGGAACCCACGTCCCTTGCATTGGGAGCGTGGACTCTTAACCACTGGACCACCAGGGAGGTCCCCATTTGGAAGATCCTGAAGGCAGGCCGACTGCTCTTTTTGCTTTGCTGTCAGTGCATTAGGAAATCCCACTGGCTCAATCTTCAAAACATATCCAGAAAAATGCCTCTTCTCCCTCTCTCCTCCATTACTATGTTTGGTTCAGGTCACTATCATCTCTCATTTGGATTGCTACCACCGCCTCCTATATAATCTCCCTGCTTCTTCCTTTGTTTTGATATATTTTCAATACATGTTGAAATGGAAGTCAGGACACTATCATCCTGTGATCAAAATACTTCTATGCATTCCCATCTCACTCACCATAAAAGTTCTAGTTCCTAAGACAGCTCAGAAGACCTTCTCCACCATGTCCCTGTTCCTTATCATCTTTTTGGTCCATTCCTCTGTCTACACCATACTAGCCCTACTAACCTCCCTTCTCCTCCTTTAATACACCAAGGAAGTTTCTGTTCCAAGGCCTTTGCACTTGCCCTTCTCCCTGCCTGTGATGTTCGCCTATGTATTTGTCTGACTTGCTTTTTGACCTCCACTCAGTCTTTATTCAAATGACCACTTTCTCATTTAATCTTCCAACACACGGTCCATTCCCACTCATCAGCACTCTCTGCTCTGACTTCTTGCTTCATTTTTTCACCATAGCACTTCCTACCATGAGGTATGCTAAATATTTTTCTTTTTAAAAAATTGTTTATCTCATTTTTATAAATACGAGTTCTGTGCAGTGAATAGCTTTGTCTGTTTTGTCCAAAGTTCAGTCATAGCCCCTAGATCTGTGCCTGTGCCATAAATATCTGTGGAATGGATCCTTTCTTGGTTTTGAAAGAAAACCTATTAAATGTCAACGATGAGAATAGTGACAAAAGCTTATAATGAAATGTTGCTAAAATTATCAGTGCTCAGATTCTATTTGGGGAAATGAACCATTCTTTTAAAAAAATATAAAGCTGTACCTCTTATAAATATGAAAGAGATGAATTCTGAATCACTTGAAATTAATAATGCTAGAGTCTCCCATAGGAGAATCATTCATGATTAAAAGCTAAAACTCATCAGAATACTCATTGTAAAAGAAAGTAAAATGTGCTTCCATTTCATTTATGTTCTTTGTAAACAATAACAGCAACCCCCACAAATCTTGACTTCCGTATTATTCTAACATAAGAAAAAGCAAAACTAGCCACAATTAATGTAAATTCTATTTCAAGTGGTAAACACCAAAGCAATTTGCAAACAAGCATCTGGAGACATTAGACACACTTAAGCAACAGCCAAAGGCAAGATTTAGTTGAATTTGATATGTTACTCTCCTCAACAACATCTTCCCTAAAAATTCACTCTTTCTGAAACTTACTAAAATGTATTTTCCTAAGGCCAAAACCCACATCTTTCCATTTAAAGCTATCTTCCAAGGATGCAGAGAATTGCAAGTTGAGCTTCATGAATCTGTTCTGAGGTTGTTGCTGTTCTGTCACTAAGTCATATCTGACTCTTTGCGAGCCCATGGACTGTGGCCCGTCTGCCAAGCTCCTCTGGCCATGGGGTTTCCTAGAGAAGAATATGGGACTAGGTTGACATTTCTTTGTCCAGGAGATCTCCCTGTATCAGGGACTGAACCCCATGTCTCTTGTGTGGGCAGGCAGACTCTTTACTACTGAGCCAGCGAGGAAGTCTTTCTGTTCGGATACAGTTAATGGTATTTACTCACTTGATTTTACTAAGAGTAAGAGCAGTAATTGAGAAGTATTATCAAACCCAAGGGTTTTAAGCACTAAAAATAAAAAAGGAAATATAAAGTAAACAAGTCTACCGTAATTTGGGCAGCCTATGAACAAGAACTGTGGGATCCTCAGACTCCAGCTGCTCCATTTACCAGCTGGCTTTGGTTCTTATGCTGCTGCTGCTGCTAAGTCGCTTCAGTCGTGTCCAACTCTGTGCGACCCCACAGACGGCAGCCCACCAGGCTCCCCCATCCCTGGGATTCTCCAGGCAAGAATAGTGGGGTGGGCTGCCACTTCCTTCTCCATATATAAGGATTAATATTAGGGTTAGCATTCAACAGGGTTATAAATAGAGTGCTTAGTAGAGTGTTTGAGTGTCTGCCAAGTCAGTGGTAGGTATTATGATTAGTGAAAGCACATCAGAAGTATCTAATACTTTCATCATTCAATAAAGTTCCACTTATCACACAATAGTTTCATGAGAAGATAATCAGTAATTGTGCATCTATTGGTCAGAGAGACCCTCACAGTATCTCATCTTTCCACCAGTATCTCTCCTTCTGTGTTTAAACTGAAAGGATGAGAAATTGCCTCTGGCAAGTGGGAGGAAGAGGAGTTAAAAAGCAAACGAAGGAAACAGTGTGGTCAAACACATGCTGGAGTTGGAAGAAAAAGAGAAACTTGGAAGAAAATTCAGCATTCTGAATTATTACACTAGACTGATAAAATTTAATTACTTAAATGAGACTGTTTCATGACTAAAAGTACATGGAGGACTTTATGACTATAAACAGAAATACTAGGGATTTTTACAAATGGAGATGCCCCATTCAGATTCCTCTCCAAGAAAGCACTGGAAGCTTAAGTATGAGGAGCATGACTGGGATCCAGCTGTCAGCTTCACCAGGATCTGCATCAGCTTTTAAGCCAAGGGCACCATTTTCTCAGGGTGGTACCCAGTGTATGGCTGAACAAGGCTTTGATACAAGGGCCTGGCCATTTCCACCCAACATGAGATGCTTCTCAAGTAAACGCTGCTCAGAGCTCCTCCTACTGGACTGGCTGAGACTTCATCAGGTCTGCATGGCTGACTGATGACTGGCCTAGTTCAATCAATCAATCCTGCCCCTTTCCTTTTCTTTCTACATATGTTAACTTTGCAATAAATCCTTTTGCACTAACTCCATCCTACTGTCTGCTTCCTGGAGACTCCAACCTTCAGTAAGAATTATTTAAGATCGGAAAACTTAAATTATTTAAATTGGAAAACTCCAACAAACTTTAGGAGTACAGGTGTACCCCATGGCACCCACCTCTCTTTCATTTGTATTCAACTTTGATTTCTCAGGCATCTTTTAGACAGTAGTTGACTCTGTCTCTAAGTTTCAGGGAACTCATTTCATGCCCTCGGAGTAGTCTCCTTAAATCTTCTCTTTCTTAACCCAACGTAAAGGGAGAAGCACCTCTCAGAAGGTGAGGGACCAGAAGACACTGCAGAGCTCTCTCCAGTAAATCTCCTTGAAGACTCTCCCTCGGCTCAGGGAGGAGCTGAAATCCTGCACTCTTCTCATTTTGGATCTAGGAGATGTTGACTCACAGCCAGTTTCTCCCTGAGGGAAGCCTAGGCAAGATGTGCCTTGATAATGGGTGTCAGTCAAGGCTTCCATTTTAACCCTCAGTCACACAAATAAGCACTAACAAAATATTATTACATTATTAGAAATGGAATACATACAGTATAGGTGCTAGGAATATTGTTTTTCATACAACTACTTTAGGAGGGAAACACTCTCTTACTGTTTAAAATTGTCACACATCTCTGAAACACGGGGAAAAACGATTTGCAAATAGCTCACATAAGAGACCATAACTATAGAGAAAAGAATATATTACAGAGATGCAACAGACACATTCCAAACCCATGCATACATAGTTACATAACTGAATTTATAGACAATAAGCAGTAGAGGAACAGGGGTCAATCATGGGTGAAACACAAGTGTGCTTTCAACTTGGAATTTACCAAGTGTATCACTGAATGACTAAATTCTCTTATTTTTTAAATTGCAAATTTATTAAGGCACATTGGAGTCAAAGATCATTTTCTTTCTCCTAAAAGTTCCTAGCCTGTTTTTGTGACATATCAGAATGTTTGCTTGGGCATACTTCTGTTCAAATACATTTCTCTCACTAGAGAGAATTTATTTTTAAAGCTGAAAACAACAGATTGTTACATATTTACTTAAATGTCACTTTGTGACATCAATTTGCAGCTTCATGAAGGAAAATATTGCACCTATTTGGTTCACTTTTGTGTCCCAGCATCTTACATAGTTTGGGTACATTGCTGAATGAATAAGTTAACTGTTTGCAAACCATGTATGGTATTAAATATATTCTATAAAACAATATACATGGTATTCACATTTTATGCATGATTACTTACCCTTGGAAATCTCAACCAATTCAAAACTTTCATAATTCACATGAATCTTGATGACCAATGACAGCTTTATTTGTTTACGAGCATAAGCAGTGATATCACATGGAATATCATAAATGAAGTGTACATATCACTTAATCAGCCATCTTTGGAATTTTAGAATTCTTTAACAGGTAAAAAGTTAATTTGGGCTGTCTATTAAAAATTTTGTACGTACAGTGAGACAAAATATTGTATATAATACTATTTCAACTTTATATTATGCAAAATTGCATAAAATCTATTAAAGGATGAGAGAGCAGCAAAAAAGCATATCCTAGACAAACCAAAACAATTAGAGTCTCATAATATCAGTCTTTGAATAGACCTTCAGTTATCTCGTGTCAATAAAGATGCAGAAGTTAAGGACCCATCCGGACATACACAGGGAGAAGCAGCATCCAAATCTTCGTATATTATATCCTCTTTTATCTTTAATAATTAATATTCTTTTTTTTTTCAAGGAAAACATTAAGAACTAACACTTCATACTCTCAGAACGTGCCTATACATAAGCTACTCTAAGCTCAGTCGCTCAGTTGTGTCTGACTCTTTGCGACCCCATGGACTGCAACGTGCTGGGCTCCCCTGTCCAGCACCAACTACCAAAGCTTGCTCAAACTGATGTCCATCACGTCAGTGATGCCATCCAACCATCTCATCCTCTGTCAATCCCTTCTCCTCCCGCCTTCAATCTTTCTCAGCATCAGGGTCTTCTCCAATGAGTCAGTTCTGTGCATCATGTAGCCAAAGTATTGGACTTTCAGCTTCAGCATCAGTCCTTCCAATGAATATTCAGAACTGATCTCCTTTAGGATGGACTGGTTGGATCTCCTTGCAGTCCAAGGGACTCTCAAGAGGCTTCTCCAACAGCACAGTTCAAAAGCGTCAATTCTTTGGCACTCAGGCTCTTTTATCGTCCAAATCTCACAGCCATACATGACTACTGGAAAAACTATAGCTTTGACTAGGTGGACCTTTGTTGGTTAAGTAATGTCTCAGATTTTCAATATGCTGCTACATTGGTCTGAGTTTTTCTTCCAAGGAGCAAGAGTCTTAATTTCATGGCTGCAGTCACCATCTGCAGTGATTTTGGAGCCCCCCAAAATAAAGTCTGCCACTGTTGCCACTACTCCTCGCCTATTTGCCATGAAGTGATGGGACCAGATGCCATGATCTTAGTTTTCTGAATGTTGAGTTTTAAGCCAACTTCATTACTCTGCACTTTCACTTTCATCAAGAGGCTCTTTAGTTCTTCTTCACTTTCTGCCATAAGGGTGGTGTCATCTGCATATCTGAGGTTGTTGATATTTCTTCCAGCAATCCTGATTTTAGCTTGTGCTTCATCCAGCCTGGTATTTTGCATGATAAACTCTGCATACAAGTTAAGTAAGCAGGGTGACAATATACAGCCTTGATGTACTCCTTTCCCTATTTGGAACCAGTCTGTTGTTCCATGTCCAGTTCTAACTTGCTTCCTGACCTGCATATAGGTTTGTCAAAGAGGCAGGTCAGGTGGTCTGGTATTCCCATCTCTTTCAGAAATTTCCACAGTGTATTCTGATCCACACAGTCAAAGGCTTTGGCATAGTCAACAAATCAAAAGTTGATGTTTCTCTGGAACTTTCTTGCTTTTTCAATGATCCAGCAGGTATTGGCAATTTGATCTCTAGTTCCTCTGCCTTTTCTAAAACCAGCGTGAAAATCTGGAAGTTCAGAGTTTATGTCCTGCTGCAGCCTGGTTTGGAGAATTTTGAGCATTACTTTGCTAGAGTGTGAGATGAGTGCAATTGTGCAGTAGTTTGAGCATTCTTTGGCATTGCCTTTCTTTGGGATTGCAATGAAAACTGACCTTTTCCAGTCCTGTGGCCACTGCTGAGTTTTCCAGATTTGCTGGCCTATTGAGTGCAGCACTTTCACAGCATCACCTTTTAGGATTTGAAACAGCTCAACTGGAATTCCATCACCTCCCCTAGCTTTGTTCATAGTGATGCTTTCTAAGGTCCAATTGACTTCACATTCCAGGATGTCTGACACTAGGTGAGTGATCACACCATCATGGTTATCTGGGCCATGAAGATCTTTTTTGTATAGTTCTTTGTACTCTTGCCATCTCTTCTTAATATCTTCTGCTTCTATTAGGTCCATACCATTTCTGTCCTTTATTGAGCCCATCTTTGCAGATCCCTTGGGATCTCTAATTTTCTTGAAGAGATATCTAGTCTTTCCCATTCTATTGTTTTCCTTTATTTCTTTGCATTGATCACTGAGGAAGGCTTTCTTATCTCTCCTTGCTATTCTTTGGAACTCTGGATTCAAATGGGTATATCTTTCCTTTTCTCCTTTGCTTTTAGCTTCTCTTCTTTTCTTAGCTATTTGTAAGGCCTCATCACACAACCATTTTGCCTTTTTACATTTCTTTTTCTTGGGGATATTCTTGATCACAGACTCCTGTACAATGTCATGAGCATCTGTCCATAGTTCTTCAGGCACTATCAGATCTAATCCCTTGAATCTACTTGTCACTTTCACCGTATATTCATAAGAGATTTGATTTAGCTATCAAAATAAAGCAAATCAAAACTATTTCCAAGAAATTAGGCAAAAATTTTCATTTTCTGCATAGCAAAATGTTTTATAAGAAGCTAATATGCTAATGAGCCTTAACTGCCATCCTCAGACCATCTTTGAATCTTCAAAGGCAAATTCAAAGAGCCTGGGCTCACAGGCACTCTTCAATAGCAACTCCAGGGAGTAAGATAGAATCCCCAGCAGCCACACAGAACTACTCTAACTGAGTAAAGAGCCCACCCATAGGGCACTGTAGGATATGAGCTTAACAGTATTTCAAAGGTGGGTTTTGGAATTTAAAATGTCTAATTATTACTAATAGAACACTTTTCAAAAAGTATTTAAAGACCACAATTGAATTAACATTTTGAGAAAACAAAATAATAATAAAGAGTAACACTGAAAGTTTTCTTTTTAAACTATGACAAAAGCAAGAGTATTTGAATCAGAATTGTGACACAGGCTCCTCTGGGGGAATTAACCCTGAAATGGAGTTTTAATAATAAAAATAACTTTTTTGGACTTCCTGATAAAGGAAATCTAAACAAGGCTGCATCTATTGCTAGAAAAAAAAAATACACATTTAAAAAACTCTTCTGAAAACCACGTAGAGAGTAAAAAAATCAGCTGGAGAGGATGAGGAGGGACATGCAGGTGGAGAACAGAGGGTCTGGGGTTGACGAAGCAGTATGTATGATACTGTGGCAGTTGCTGTTCAGTCACTTAGTCACGGCTGACTGTGTGGACCCCATGGACTGCAGCACGCCAAGCTTCCCTGTCCTTCACTACCTCCCGGAGCTTGCTCATACTCAAGTCCATTGAGTCGGTGATGCCACCCAACCATCTCACCCTCTGTTGCCCCCTTCTCCTCCTATAGTAGGTACATGTCATTATACAGTTATCCAAACCACAGAATGTGCAACACCAAAAGCAAACTCTAATGGAAATTATGGACTTTTGGGTGACTGCGGTATACGATTACAATGTGTCAATATAGGTTCACCAACTGTAGCAAATATACCACTCAGTCTAGGATGCACAGGGCATGAAGATGCAGCGATAATATGGGAAACCTATGTTACCTTCCCCTTAATTTTGCTAAGCACCATAAACTGTTCTTAAAAAAGTAAAATAAAGCCTTAAAAAAAATTGCTCTTCTAAACCTGCAATGCACAAGAAGCTAAATGTCACAGAAATGGAAAACTATGACATTTAAAGTTTCCCTTTTCAGTTGACTAAAACAAAAGATCAGCAATGATAAAGATATTTTAAGAGAGAAAATTCAAATATTGTTAAAGTATCCAAAAAAATAAAAAAGATCAAACTAGAGAGTAAATTAGAGGATCTCTGGAAAGTAAATAGAAAAATGAGAAAAGTAATTTAGGAAAAACATTAAGCACAGGACAGATGCAAATGTTTGTGCCTGTAATAGCTTTCATTTATAATATTTGCAGGAAAGAGGACTACACTACTTCTTATGTTTTTCAGCTGTCCAACAAAGATATGATTTGGCATGTTGTTGAGAAAGGAAAGTGGGGCTTCAAGTCTCCATTCGTGAAGGAAAGATAGAAATGGGGCACAATTTCTCTGTGTGCAAAATGGCAATGGATGCAAATGTGCTCTCTGACAGCAAGAAGAGATCGGATTACTGGGAAGTCTGGATGATCTAAAACAACTTGTTAAAAAGAAAACCCAGGCACTGTTATTAAAAAAAGAAACGAAAGGGAAATAAGAGCTACTGGGGAGAAGCAGAACATGATTAAATAATTTACATTATACTTCAGATCAACCGCAACATTAGCGTTTTAAGCACCAAATAGTATAAATATCTAAATCAAACATCTTGTCTTAGAGATGAAGAAAGGAAGACCCAGAGGATTTAAATGCCTTGTGAAGCTTTGACATGGGCAGAACTCAGAGCACAAGAGCGTAAGCCAGATTGTCTGTTTTCTAATGCCAGCTCAGTTGCTTGTTTAATATATCCGGGTAAAATACTTCAGTTCAGTTCAGCAGAGTCGCTCAGTCCTGTCCAATTCATTGCGATCCCATGGACTGCAGAACATCAGGCCTCCTGGTCCATCATCAACTCCGGGAGTTTACTCAAACTCATGTCCATTGAGTCGGTGATGCCATCCAACCGTCTCATCCTCTGTTGTCCCCTTCTCCTGCCTTCAATCTTTCCCAGCATCAGGGACTTTTCAAATGAGTCAGTTCTTCGCATCAGGTGGCCAAAGTATTGGAGTTTCAGCTTCTGAAACTCCAGTCCTTCCAGTGAATTCAGTTCTTCCAATGAATATTCAGAACTTATTTCCTTTAGGATGGACTAGTTGGATCTCCTTACAATCCAAGGGCCTCTCAAGAGTCTTCTCCAACACCACAGTTCAAAAGCATCGATTCTTCAATGCTCAGCTTTCTTTATAGTCCAGTGCTCACATCCATACATGACTACTGGAAAAAACATAGCATTTACTAGATGGACCTTTGTTGGCAAAGTAATGTCTTTGCTTTTTAATATGCTGTCTAAAAACTTTCTTTCCAAGGAGTAAGCGTCTTTTAATTTCATGGCTACAGTAACCATCTGCAGTGATTTTGGAGCCCCCCAAAAATAAAGTCTGCCATTGTTTCCAGTGTCTCCCCATCTATTTTCCATGAAGTGATGGGACCAGATGCCATGATCTTAGTTTTCTGAATATTGAGTTAAGCCAATTTTTCTACTCTCTGCTTTCACTTTCATCAAGAGGCTCTTCAAGTTCTTCTTCACTTTCTGCCATAAGGGTGGTGTCATCTGCATATCTGAGGTTATCGATATTTCTCTTGGAAATCTTGATTCCAGCTTTTGCTTCTTCCAGCCCAGCATTTCTCGTAATGTACTCTGCATAGAAGTTAAATAAGCAGGGTGACAATATATAGCCTTGATGTATTCCTTTCCCTATTTGGAACCAGTCTGTTGTTCTATGTCCAGTTCTAACTGTTGCTTCCTGATCTGCATACAGATTTCTCAAGAGGCAGGTCAGGTGGTCTGGTATTCCCATCTCTTTCAGAATTTTCCACTGTTTATTGTGATCCATAGAGTCAAAGACTTTGGCATAGTCAATAAAGCAGAAATAAATGTTTTTCTGGAACTCTCTTGCTTTTTCGATGATACAGCGGATGTTGGCAATTTGATCTCTGGCTCCTCTGCCTTTTCTAAATCCAACTTGAACATCTGGAAGTTCAAGGTTCATGTATTTTTGAAGCCTGGCTTGGAGAATTTTGAGCATTACTTTGCTAGAGTGTGAAGTTAGTGAAACTGTGTGGTAGTTTGAGCATTCTTTGGCACTGCCTTTCTTTGGGATTGGAATGAAAACTGACCTTTTCTAGTCCTGTGGCCACTGTTGTGTTTTCCAGATTTGCTGGCCTATTGAGTGCAGCACTTTATCATAGCATCATCCTTTAGGATTTGAAACAGTTCAACTGGAATTCCATCACCTCCACTAGCTTTGTTCATAGTGATGCTTCCTAAGGTCCACTTGACTTCACATTCCAGGATGTCTGGCTCTAGATGAGTGATCACATCATCGTGATTATCTCAGCCATGAAGATCTTCTTTTGCATGGTTCTTCTGTGTATTCTTGCCATCTCTTCTTAATATCTTCTGCTTCTGTAAGATCCATACTATTTCTGTCCTTTATTGAGCCCATCTTTGCATGAAATGTTCCCTTGGGATCTCTAATTTTCTTGAAGAGATCTCTAGTCTTTCCCATTCTATTGTTTTCCTTTATTTCTTTGCACTGATCACTGAGGAAGGCTTTCTTAAATCTCCTTGCTATTCTTTGGAACTCTGGATTCAAATGGGTATATCTTCCCTTTTCTCCTTTGCCTTTAGCTTCTCTTCTTTTCACAGCTATTTGTAAGGCCTTGTCACACAACCATTTTGCCATTTTGCCTTTCTTTTTCTTGGGGATGTTCTTGATCACTGCCTCTTGTACAATGTCACGAACCTCTGTCCATAGTTCTTCAGGCACTCTATCAGATCTAATCCCTTGAATCTATTTGTCACTTCCACTGTACAATCATAAGATGTTTAGGTCATACCTGAATGGTCTAGCGGTTTTCCCTACTTTCTTCAATTTAAGACTGTATTTGGCAATAAGGAGTACATGATCTGAGCCACACTCAGCTCCCAGTCTTATTTTTGCTGACTGTACAGAGCTTCTCCATCTTTGGCTGCAAAGAATATAATCAATTGATTTTGGTGTTGACCATATGGTGATGGCCACATGTAGAATCTTCTCTTGTGTTATGCGGTTGAGGGTGTTTGCTATGACCAGTGTGTTCTCTTGGCAAAACTCTATTAGCCTTTGCCCTACTTCATTCTGTACTCCAAGGCCAAACTTGCCTGTTACTCCAGATGTTTCTTAACTTCCTACTTTTGCATTCCAGTCCCCTATAATGAAAAGGACATCTTTTTTGGATGTTAGTTCTACAAGGTCTTGTAGGTCTTCATAGAACCATTCAGCTTCAGTTTCTTCAGCATTACTGGTTGGGGCATAAACTTGGATTACCATAGTATTGAATGGTTTGCCTTGGAAACGAACAGAGATCATTCTGTCATTTTGAGATTGCAATACTTAACTTTTCTCTAAACCACAATCTCCTCATTTGTTGAAGGGGTATAGTATGGTTCTAAACATTCAAAGATGTGTTGAGGATATAAGATTATAATAAATATGCAGCACAGGGTCTGCTACATAAGAAATCCTAAAATTATAGTGTTTATTATTGTCAGACAAAATTCATTTTGAGTCTAACACATCTGGGTGAAACAAAGCTCCTGGATACAGATATGGGCAAGACAGAATTTTGCTTGCTCCTGGGGGACTGGAGTAAATGGGGTTTCACTGGAGATATGGAAGAAGTGGTATTCTTGTTTCTATGGGATCACCAGAACTGATTTTCATACAAACTGTCAGAGGCCATCCTAACACCAGAGGCTGCCAAGAATTATAACCAGCAAACAGGAAAGTAGGTGGGAGGGAGACAGAATAGAGGAGGAGACAAAGAGACGCACCTAGAGGGACAGAGAGAGGAGGGAAAGAGAAGAGACATGAGGGAGAGTAGAGGTGGGGAAAAGAGGGTGAAAAAAAAGAGAAAAGAGAGAGACGTGTAGAGGAGAGACAGAGGCAGGAAGAGTCAGTGGGAGAAATGATAAAGGAGACAGTTTTAAGGAGAAAGAAAAGGCAAAGAGAGACTAACAGAGACAGAAACAAAGAGGCAGAGAGAAAAGCAGAGACAGAAACAGACCAAAATAGCAAGAGAGAATCACAGAAAGTGACATGAGAGAGAGAAAACGAATTGATTTTTAGCAGCACCTTTTCTGAATGAATCAGGAACTGGATATTTCAGTGATGTGAGACAATATATTATAATTTTTATTACAGAGACTTAAATTGGGTTTCACTTCAAATAAAATAATTATTAAGTGGCTACTATGTACCAGGCAACATGCTGGATGCTCAAATACATAGGAAATCATCGCCACTACCACCATCCCCATCATCATCTTTAACTATTGAAAACTGCTACACACCTAGAATTTTGCTGCATGCCATATTCAATTTAGGCCTTACATTAATCTTATGATCACATTTATTTTACAGATAAAATAAATGTTCAGAGAGGTTTAGGGCCTCTGCTAGTATCACATTCATTTTAGTGACCAGTAAATAATTATTAAGTGGCTACTATGTACCAGGCAACATGCTGGATGCTCAAATACATAGGAAATCATCGCCACTACCACCATCCCCATCATCATCTTTAACTATTGAAAACTGCTACACACCTAGAATTTTGCTGCATGCCATATTCAATTTAGGCCTTACATTAATCTTATGATCACATTTATTTTACAGATAAAATAAATGTTCAGAGAGGTTTAGGGCCTCTGCTAGTATCACATTCATTTTAGTGACCAGCTGGGTATTCTTTGGAAGGACTGATGCTAAAGCTGAAACTCCAGTACTTTGGCCACCTTATGCAAAGAGTTGACTCATTGGAAAAGACTCTGATGCTGGAAGGGATTGGAGGCAGGAGGAGAAGGGGACGACAGAGGATGAGATGGCTGGATGGCATCACTGACTCGATGGATGTGAGTCTAAGTGAACTCCAGGAGTTGGTGATGGACAGGGAGGCCTGGCGTGCTGCGATTCATGGGGTCGCAAAGAGTCAGACACAACTCAGCGACTGAACTAACTGAACTGAATAACCCGCAGAGCCATGGCTATTCTTCTCACTAACTATATTCTCCTCTCCAAACTGGTCTAGGGGTTAGACTTTTCGAGACATCAAGTGAAAGACTAGCTCCTTAATCTGCTCTATGTTCATTAGACTCATGTTACAAAAATTATTCAGTTTGATGCAGAGTGTCAGTGCCAGTGTAAAATTCCTTCCCCACTTATCCAGAAGTACCAGGTGCAAGAGAATCCCAAGGGCTGAATTTACCATGGTACTTCGGGCACATATTGCTTTAAAGGGCTGCAGGGTAAGTCATATGGGGTAGGGATTCCGCAGTGATTAAGGCCATAAATGCAGGAAAAGAGAACACAAACCATCCCACTGTCCATTACTTTAAGTTAGATTGGCATACATAAAGCCCTTGGGAAGAATAACATTTTCTTTCACAAACTAAAAAAAAAAACAAGTGAACTAGGCAGTATTTTTTTCAGTGTGATAACAGAATAAAATGTTATAAGCATTTTGGTTCATTCACATGCTTTAATACAAATTTAGATAGATAAATTGGTCAACTTGCAGAAGGGAGGTAATTTTTAAGTTATAATTTCTTTATAATAACATAATTGTAAAAACACAACCTAGTATAAAATGCCTAAAAAGTTACATACAATTTTAAGGGCAGCAAAATTCCATTTTCTAAGAATTAGTTCTGGACGATGGTTATTAAACATGATTTTCCTGTAAGAATGCAAATTAGCAAATTAGGCCCAGAAATTAGAAAGCATAAATCCATTTACACAATACCACTAAAATATATCACTTCTATTTATAGATTTCACCTGATAAATCCATAATATTTCTTTATATATCCCATCTGATAAATCCATAATTTTTTTTTTTTTGCTGATACAATGCAATGAATTCTATTGAAGGAAATCCTGCTCACCAGTGTTTTCAGCAGGCAGTTTACTTAAAAAATGATTATCCTCTTTTACTACAGTATTTAATTATAGTCAAAGCAGTTGATATTTTAATCACTTCATTACATATTTTAATGCTTATCCAATAAATGTGATGTTTTTCAAAATGGTAATTACGAGGAAATACTACAGATACACAGTAATTCCTATTTATAGACGCTATAGGAAACTGCTAGGGAATTCAGAGTAATATGGAAAGTTCAAGGAAAGGAGGGAATGCAGGGGTTACAGGGAAAAAAATTAAAGAAAAAATTTTGAACAGTAACCTTCCTTGGCTTGAGACACCGTGGTCCCATGAGCAGATTTCCTGCACATCTGTTCATTTCTTCCTCACCGCCCTGGTCGCAAGAGGCACCACCGTCTCTCACCTAGGTGCCACATGAGCTATGAGTGGCCGTGAAACTGATCTCTCCTTGCTTCCTTTTCAGTCCATTCTCAACCTGGCAGCCCAGATGATGTTAAATCAGAACATACCACTTTTCTGCCTTAATAACTCCTGGGCTTCTTTTGTTAAGAGACAGAGATTTTGGTGATCCAAAAGGGCCCACGCAATCTGGCTCCTCCTGGCGTACAAGCCCGTCCGAGGCCCCGTCTCCCCTGCTGCCTTCACTACAGCCTTTCTCGGGTAGCTTCTCTACGGCATGTTGCTTCTTTTGACGGGAACACACTTCTGTGCCCTTTGTACAAGGCTTACTTCACCAGGTTTCAACCCAAAGGCTACTTCTTTAGAGAGACTTCACCAATCACTCCACCAAACCCAACTTAGGATCCCTCTGTTATCTTCTCTCATGGAAAGTCAAAACCAAGGGGCCGGCCAGCCAGGAAGGATATTTAGGGGACCAATTCATAAAGGTCCCTAATATGACACAGGAATGAGTATTACAGCCTGAAGAAAATATGTATTTACCAAAGTGTTTCCCAAGTGATAAAGTCTTGGTTTTCCTTTTCACTGTGAAACTTGCTTCAGATCGTAAATTAATGACTTGGACATCTGCTGAACCAATTAATGACTGCAGAATCATAAAACAGAATTCAATCACAGTGCTGACTCTCTCAGCTTTGATCCTGTGCTGATCTGAACTTCTAATAACTTATTTTTCAAACTGGAATTAAAATAATAGCTGTCCAGCCTACTTCGTGGTGTTTACCAAAGATCAAATTGGGTGGTGAATATGTAAGGTATCTTACCTCTGTAAAATACTTTTTACTATTTGTCCACATTGTTAACTTGCTCAGTGATTTCCTACCGAGGTCTCACATATTTCCTTTTGCAGGGAGGACAGGAGCTGTGGTTGGAAGGCTATTTCTGTTACTAAATAATATCAGTTACCTTTTGAATTCCCCTGTCAATCAAGTTTATATATAGTAGTTGACAGAGCAATGTAGAGACCAGTCAGAATTTGCTAATCTCAACCTGCAGATTCCTCAATGGAAACTGACTGCATCAATGTTATATCTAATTTTCTTTCATGCTATCCATGGTAAGAAAGACCATCTAATCTCTCACCACTTTTCTAGGCATACAGAAAAAAATTAACTCTCTGTATGGTCTATAAGAAATCAGCAAAAATACACTTTGTAAAATATGGTGTGATTAAGACTGTCTCATGACTGAAGTTAAAATGGAGACTCAATGCATCTATGAGACCGCCGCACGGTGCACCAGGCAGGGAATCTGCTTCAGGGTCCACACGTAGTCTTCTCTCTTAGAGTACACCCTCCCCAAACTAACTGCTTGCACGTTCAAAGCACTCAAGACATCTCCCTTACACTAACCAAGTAAAGGCTTAATAAATTAGAGACCCACTGGGTTTTCGTATTAAAAATATTTAGGTGAACCGCTGTCATTTTGAAATTTTATCAAACTCATTTAAACTGGATTCTATTTCTGCTGGAAAAGCGAGGGAAAAAAAACTTTGATGATATGTTATGCCTAATGTGGAAAGAACTAACATCTCCCTGGAGGCTGGGGTTATACAAGTACACAGTTACCAGACAGGCAGTGAGAGAGCCCTCCATGGAGCAAGGGCAGTTCTCAGGATCTTACGGCTCTCTTATTACAGGGAAGGATAGGGGCGGCACTGGATTAGTACAGAGGAGGTATAAGTGGGGCCCAGGAAAAGCATCTGTACTGCTTACTCATTTTGTGTGGAATAAACTGTTCAAAAATTTTGAGAGGTGCTTATAATACCTGATATCAGGAAAATGTGATACTATGAGGCATCATAGTCATTCATGCCATAAAGTTTCATTTCCCTTTAAAAAGCTATTTTGTGTAAAAAAATTTTTTTTTTAACTTTTGCTACGTTAGATTTAAATAGTGTGTACTTTAATGCTGCATATTTAGAGAACAAGAGTATCCACCTATGTTAAGTTAAATTGCCTGACTCATTTCCTTCTCTGTACATTTTAATAACACAGGAGATAAAAAATGGAGTTTCAGGGAGTGGAGGGTGTTACATTACAACCTGGGTGTTAATTTCCACAACACTGTCCTCAGGATGGTCTTTAATATCCTGTGAAGATAGTTTTAGACTTCGACATCCTGTATTTACTGCTTATATATGTTTTACTGAACACTTGCAAATTGGAGGCATAAGACACAATGATTAGCTCTCATTTAACTTCGGTTGGGCCCTTCCCCTTTGTATGTTAAACACAACGATTTTAAACAGCTGATGAAATTCTCATAAACACTCTTTATTCATTTCCCAAATTAATTTTCCATTATATTTTGCACTATTATTATACTATGTTTACCTTCATGATAGCTATTGTGAGACACAGTGGGAAACAGACTTACAGAGAAATTAAGTCGCAGCACAGTCAGAATCTAAGGCCTGACTGGGGTCCCTTGTGCACTGTGCAATTTCCGTACAAGTAATGTATACACCAAAGACCCCTTGGTATTTACTGAATTCCCTATAACTGGGTTCACCAGCACTGGTAACAACTACAACCTCTTTTTTTTTATGCAGAGTGGGGAAAATTTAAAAATTGAAACAGAAAGCAAAAAACTCAGAGACTATGCAGTTCATATGTTGAGGTTTATCCATTTCTGAAGGGGGAGTTGAGGCTCCCATTATCTAAGAGTATGGCCTGGAGAGAATCATCTAGCCTGGAACATCCTAGGAGGTATTATGAAGTCTTTCAAGGATTTTGGTAAGTATTCTCCAGGAATATTCAGGGATATTCTAGTCACTGTTTATCGCTTCCAGTATCTCAAGTTTATGAGTCTACTTCAAGTCAAGTTTACAGTATCTCAAGTTTAAGTCCATCATTATTTGACTTCAAAACACTGCTACTGGGAATGTAAACAGGTATATCCACTATATATACATTGGAGGTTTGTAAAAAAATGAAATACAGAGCTATCATACGACCTATCAATTCCACTCCTGGGTATATATCTGGAAAAAAAAAAGTGAAAACACAAATTTGAGAAGACACACGCAGCACAATGTTCATAGCAGCATTATTTACAATTATCAAGATACGGAAGCAACCTATCACCAGATGAATGGATCAACAAGATGGGACTGATATATACACACTTATATATCTATATGTATATGCATATAGATGCAACCACAAACAGCGTGGAATACTACTCAGCCATAAAAAATGAAAATTTGCCATTAGCAATAAGATGAAAGGACTTGGAGGGTATTATGCTAAGTAAGTCAGAGAACGACAAATATAATATGATATCACTTATATGTGGAATCTAAAAAATACAACAAACTAGTAAATGTAACAAAAAAAGAAACAGACTCACAGATAACAAACTAGTAATTACTTTTCTTGTCTTTCCAAAGAAAACTAAAATAACAGAACAGAATAATTCTGAATTTACCACTTAAGAAAATTTACTAGGAGAAACTGAAAGAACACATCATCCTCCAAGAGGAAATGGCTTGGAATGGTCACAATAGAGCTATTCTAGCAAACTTACTGGTCTTCCAAGTTAAAGACCCTTTGAAAGTGAAGTGAAGTTGCTCGGTCGTGTCTGACTTTTTGCGACCCCATAACTGTAGGGGCTGGTTGCAAAAAAATTCCTATGTCCATGGGATTTCCCAGGCAATAGTACTAGAGTGGATTGCCATTTCCTTCTCCAGGGGATCTTCCCAACCCAGGGATTGAACCCGGGTATTCCGCATTGTAGACAGACGCTTTACCATCTGAGCCACTAGGGAAGTCCAAAGACACTTTGAGCGGTCAATTAAAAAGAAGAAGAAGAAGAGAGTGGCACAGATCTTTAGTAGCCATAATAAGTTCAAATCATTGTCAAAAATAAGCTGGTATAGGTAGAAATAGACATTCACTAATTTCACAGGTACAGAATTAGAATTGTTTTCTACATTAACACTCTAAATCAAATTACCAAATCTATCTAGGTCCCATAATGAGGGGAGGTATTTCCAAAAGCAAATTCAGCCTTTTAGAGGACAGAAGAAATTTAATCTACTTCCCCATCAAATGAGCTAACTCATTAATACCTAAAGAATAATGTGTTAATTACCACCATACTCCATGTGTTTCTTCTGAGAGATGGAACACAATTACACAAAATGCATACTGGTAATGAACAAATAAATAATAATGAACAAACAAAACCATACTGGCAAGACAATAAGTAAAAAATAGCAATAAAAACTTCCACTTTCAAATTTCATTAAAATCCCCAATAATTAGAGAAGTAAAAGTCTTCATAACTTTTATGAAGTTGTAGTATATTTTGAAAATAGAACACATTTGCTCCTTTCTTACTTTCTAAATATTTATCATAACATGAATTTAGATACTGTTTACCCTTTTCTGAAAAGGGAAACAGCATTGGTAAGGCAAATTAACCAAAGCAAAAAGAAGTATTAACATTGATTCTAGTTTTGACAAATTTTGACAGAATAAATTTTTACAGTGTATGTTAAATATGTGATTATGTATGTGTTTGTGTGCATGTGTATATACATATATATATTTTGTGTGTGTGTGTGTGTGTGTGTGTGTGTGTGAGAAAGAGAGAGAAAACAGGTTGTGATAGCATTCTTTGCTGGTTAAACACATAGAAGGCTCCATTACCATGGAAACCATCAAGAGAAGCAATTTTTTTTTTCATTTATTCTCTTCTCATATTTAGCAAGATGAAGAAAAAAATCAGGTTGCACTGTTGTAGTTAGAACAGGATTTCAGTTATGACTCAAAATAATAGTAATGAAAAGCTCCAATATTGTTTGTTAAGTACTATTACTGTTGGGGGCACATTATCAGTGGTGGTAGAAAAGATAGCATTACAACATCTATAGGCATTGAAACCAAGAATTTCTTAGTAGCGCACCTAGTCATCTGTGTGTGTGTTCAGTTGCTCAGTGTGTCCGACTCTTTGCAGCCTTGTGACTGTTAGAGCTTACCAGGCTCTTCTGTCCATGGAATTTTCCAGGCGAGTATATTGGAATGAGTTGCCATTTTCTTCCCCAGGGGATCTTTCCAACCTAGGGATCAAACCCGAGTCTTCTGCATCTTTTGTATTGCAGGCAGATTTTTTACCAATGGGCTACTGAGGAAGCCCATACTTAGCCACAATTCCTCAGCTATTAATAAGATTATGTAGATGGTAATACATACTTATTGGAGTGTGAATCGGGACAAGATTCTTGTGATTAAACCCATCATCTTAAGCAAGTAATATGAGAGTAATAAAGAAAACATAAGTGCAATACATAAATATAAATATTGCAACAAATATCCTGCCTCCAAGGATTATCAACTTCTAAACACAATTATACAATTTCATTTATATATTAATACTTGACAGTCACTTCTATACGGATATTCGCTGCACAGCAAATTCTGGGGACACTGAAGGAAACACAGTTCCTTCTCCTTTTCTTGTGAGCCTACAAGAAAGCTGAGAAGGAAAAACCTGTAAATAACTGAAAAGGTTATGGTGTGGAGGGAAGTTGATAAAAGTCTGTACAAGGACAGATCGGA
>SJYC01053122.1:0-30141 GCA_006408675.1 Madoqua kirkii | reverse complement strand
GGACACTGAAGGAAACACAGTTCCTTTTCCTTTTCTTGTGAGCCTACAAGAAAGCTGAGAAGGAAAAACCTGTAAATAACTGAAAAGGTTATGGTGTGGAGGGAAGTTGATAAAAGTCTGTACAAGGACAGATCGGAGTGCAGACATGTAGCATCTCTGGGCAGGGATCAGGGGAAGAGGCAAGGGGATTCCCAAGGGAACAACCCAAGCAATTCATCAGCCAAAGTTATTTACTCCTTGGATGAAAGTCAGTGATTTCATGTTTATGAACTTGGGGTGGGGCCCAGATTCCTACGTCTCGCTCCCAGAGTCTCTAATTCTGCAGATTTGGGAAACAGTCTGGGAATTAATAATTTTAATACGCATTTCAGGTGACTCAGACACATGTGGTTGTGGGTGGAAAAAGACCACCAGAAAGGCAATGTGAACCTCCTCAAGGAGGTTCAGAAGGCTTTCTTCAAGGGAGCAGATTATGAACTTTAATCAGTAAGATGTGGGGGAACTGGAAAAAAATTAACAGGGGGGATTAAACTTGTGTTTTAGTAAGATCTCTAAGACAACAGTGTGGAGAAAGTATATGCATCTCATTCTTAACATTAATAACCCATGAAAATGAGATGTTCTGATGTTCTTCAGTAAAGCGTTCATTGGAGCTTATTTTCCATTATTTCAAGTGGAAAGAATTATAATGCATAATAATAAATCAACCTAAATCCTTAACATTTTTCTAAAGCATATTTTAAATGACTACAGACTTTCTAAAGCATATTTTAAATAACTATAGACTATTATTATATTTCCAGATAGAACAATATGATTGTGAAACCACAAAGCTTTGTGAAGAGTACCATAGCTTCTCATTTTAGTGATATCAAAGATGCACAGACTTTTAGCTGGTACTCAATCTAAGGCATCTTTACTAAATCAAAATTGTATAAACTTTTCCAATCCAAAGATGAAGTGAAAATATTCTATGATGCTTTAGTTTCAAAAACCAAAACAAGTTCTACCAGGAAAACACAAACCAGGTTGTCATCTGTGGGATAAATCTGCAGAAAAACTGGCCAGTCTGGAAATAGAGTAATTAAATAGAAATTGCAATAATCTAAGTGAGAAGAGATAGGAATCTGAACTAAGGAAAAGGGGATCCAAGTAAGAATAAAGAATTGAGTGGAGTAGTGATGGAAATAAGAGGTATTTGAGAGAGAAGATCAATCAGGTAGTAACTGAGGGAGGTGAGTGCATTCTGGAAGGCAAAGGATGCCGTTTTCTTGGCTTAGTGATTGAGTAGCTGATGTTGCCATTCATGGAAATAGAGCTAACATGAGGAGAAAAGGGAAAAGACAAACAGGGAAAAATGAATGGTTCTAGAATGTATGTTACAGTCTAATATATTGCCATGTTGATGGTAGCTGTAAGAACTCTTCAAATAAGCAGATGTTAAGTTCTGTTCAATTCAGTAGCTCAATCATGTCTGACTCTTTGAGACCCCATGGACTGCAGCATGCCAGGCTTCCCTGTACCAGCTCCTGGAGCTTACTTAAACTCATGTCCATTGAGTCAGTGATGCCATACAGCCATCTCATCCTCTGTCACCCTCTTCTACTCCTGCCTTCAATCTTTCCAAGTATCATGGTTTTTTCCAAATGAGTCAGTTCTTAGCATCAAGTGGCCAAAGTACTGGAGTTTCAGCTTCAACATCAGTCCTTCCAATGAATATTCAGACTGATTTCCTTTAGGATGGACTGGTTGGATCTCCTTGCAGTCCAAGAGTCTTCTCCAACACCACAGTTCAAAAGCATCAATTCTTCAGCACTCAGCTTTCTTTATAGTTCAACTCTCACATCCATACATGACCACTGGAAAAACCAAAGCTTTAACTAGACAGACTTTTGTTGGCAAAGTAATGTCTGCTTTTTAATAAGCAGATGTAGAGACTGTTATTTAAATGACAACATGACACATTTTAGAAAAAAAGTATCTTCTAGGCGAAATATTAGGCTAGAGCTATGAAAACTCAAGGCTGGTTGGTAGTTAGGATGTCAAATCATTTTTATAAATAACCAAATTCCAAGAAATCTGTTTGACCTAAAAGAATCACCACAAAGTCTTTCATAACAAGAAGATGTTCACTTCAAAAGACAGTTACTGCATCCTATGAAAAGTACAGGCTGAACCAGAGGCAGAGTGCTACAGAAGTGTTTATTATCTCAGTTACATTTTGTTATTCATTAAGTATGTTAAATAGCTGGAAGTAGATGGATGCTTTCAGTGTAAACAGCAACATTTCTGGATGTTCGTTAAAACACCAGGAGATGTCTATCTAGGCAAGAAACAGTGATTCATCCAGCAAATAAGGACCTGCTGTCTTTCTACTGAGTTAATATGACTTATTTAAACAAATATCAAATCATATTCTCTCTTTAAGGAGGAAAACAAAATAGTTGAGGTAGGAGAAGTTTGCCATTAAAAAAATTAAAAATAAGAGAACCTAAAAAGAGCACCCCTGCAGTCTTCAGGGGCAATTCCCACATGGGAGGACCAGGTAGCAGGCACCCAGCTGTAGCTCCCAGGCCCCTTCCCAGGAGACACAGTAGTTACTACAAAGGAGTTGCACGTCCTTCAGTCCCATTCTCCCAAGAATAAGTTTCCTTGTTCAAGAGGCTTGAAGAGAGTTAGGGTTGATTTTCTCCTCTTCTGGCAATATTGGAAGTGGAAACAAAGCTGTTTTTGTTACTTTTGTTACTTTCTGAATTTCCTGAGTTAAATCCACTTAATGTTCCTGTTTAATTTTGTATTTAAATGGGTTCCAAAGCTTTGTTTTAGCAGCCTTATATTTTGCAACAAAAGATTGTTTAGAGACATTTTAAAAATTTGTTTCGGGACCTTAGCTTTCAAGATGTCTGAAGGAAACAATAAGTAAGGGTAAACACTGATCAACAGAAAGGAATACGGGGTCAGATTTCCTTGAAAAGAGACTTTGGGAGAGCCTGTCAAACTTTCTTATTGGAGAAAATAAAGATAATAAGGACTTCTCAGGAGATCAGAGCAGCCGAGCAAAATGTTCACTTTCACTGGTTTCCCCTGCCATCAGGATGAACCCCCACACTCACCAGCACCGCCATCGGCGCCTGCAGACACTAAAAGACGCTGGGGAGGCAGTGGGGGACATTAATGACTCAAGAAGGCCCGCGGCCACCGAGAGACTAGCTTGTTAGGGAGTCTCTGTCTCTGACTGGGGAAAAACAAGCAGCAGGAATCTAAATGTGGTGCAGCCACTAAACTCCAGAATATCTGGAGGCAGGCAGCACCCTAAATACAGACCTTTCACACTCAAACCTCTGTATCTGCATCGCCACAAACAGAGATATTGCCAACACTATGCATTCCCTCAAAGGACTTCAAATACCATAAAGTAACTAGTTAAAAAAAAAAAGTAAATCCTAGGTAAATCTGGGTTATCTCAGTGTCTTTCAATTTTCAGGGCTCTTGCCCTCATCCTCGTCCTCCGTATCATGATCAGATGGTTACAGTAGTCTCCTAAGACCCAACTCTCTTCCCGTCCTTGCCAACATCACCTATACCACATCCCATTCTGATGTATCTCTTGATCATATTTCTCATACCAGCCCTCCTTCCCAATCTCCTCTACAACCTCAAGAGCCTTTACTGAATGGTGTCCATTGCCTACTAAAGAAAATGCAAGCAGAAATCCTAGGTCAAACACACCATTTTGGCCTCACGTCTAAGCAATCCTCAGGGTGATCTCTTTGTTTCAGGCATTCTAGGGTTCTTCCTCTCTTGAACGCTATTAACGTTTATGAAATGGTGGATACACAAAAACATCATTATGCCACTCAGCTTTGTCTACTCCACACACAGGATCTATCATACAATCTATGCACAGCCTAATTTCCTGATTGTGTGTCTTCATCTCCCCTTTTAAATGGGAATTTCTTTAGGGTGATAATAACATCTTTTACAACTTTTTGCCCTTCACAATAGTAACTAAATAAACAAACAACATAAAGGAAAAACATAAGAGAGTGTTGAATTTTTCACAGTATCTAAAGGTGCCTGGATAGAATCTTAGGACAGTATTTCCGATACAAATTAACACCAGCAACAAGCTGTACATTGTTGTCCATGCACTGCACATTAAGAAACTTGTTCAGTCGCTTAGTCGTGTCCAACTCTTTGCAACCCCATTAACTGCAGCACAAAACGCTTCCAAATTCTTTGCATCTCTCAAAGTTTGCTCAAACTAATGTCCACTGAGTCGATGGTATCATCCAACCATCTTATCCTCTATCGCCCCCTTCTCCTCCTGCCTTCAATCTTTCCCAGCATCAGGGTCCCTTCCAACGAGTCAGTTCTTTGTATCAGGTGATCAAAGTACTGGAGTTTCAGCTTCAGCATCAGTCTTTCCAATAAGTACTAAGGGCTGATTTCCTTTAGGATTGACTGGCTTGATCTCTGTAGTCCAAGAGACTCTCAAGAGTTTCCTCCAACACCACAGTTCAAAACCATAAATTCTTCAGCGCTCAGCCTTCTTTTTGGTCCAACTCTCACATCCTTACATGACTAAATTAAAAAACTAACTTATTGAAAATTCCATTTTATTACTCAAAGTGTAATCCAAGGACATCCATCATTGGTATCACCTGTGAGCTTATTAGAAAGGCAGGCTGGCTCCACTCCAGACCTACTGAGTCAGATCCTTTTTCTTTAAAGGGAGTCATTTTAAAAATATTTATTTTCTATTATTTATTTGGCTGCACCAGGTTTTAGTTGTAGAGTATGGGATCAATTTATTTCTCATACCAGCCCTCCTTCCCAATCTCCTCTACAACCTCAAGAGCCTTTACTGAATGGTGTCCATTGCCTACTAAAGAAAATGCAAGCAGAAATCCTAGGTCAAACACACCATTTTGGCCTCACGTCTAAGCAATCCTCAGGGTGATCTCTTTGTTTCAGGCATTCTAGGGTTCTTCCTCTCTTGAACGCTATTAACGTTTATGAAATGGTGGATACACAAAAACATCATCTATGCCACTCAGCTTTGTCTACTCCACACACAGGATCTATCATACAATCTATGCACAGCCTAATTTCCTGATTGTGTGTCTTCATCTCCCCTTTTAAATGGGAATTTCTTTAGGGTGATAATAACATCTTTTACAACTTTTTGCCCTTCACAATAGTAACTAAATAAACAAACAACATAAAGGAAAAACATAAGAGAGTGTTGAATTTTTCACAGTATCTAAAGGTGCCTGGATAGAATCTTAGGACAGTATTTCCGATACAAATTAACACCAGCAACAAGCTGTACATTGTTGTCCATGCACTGCACATTAAGAAACTTGTTCAGTCGCTTAGTCGTGTCCAACTCTTTGCAACCCCATTAACTGCAGCACAAAACGCTTCCAAATTCTTTGCATCTCTCAAAGTTTGCTCAAACTAATGTCCACTGAGTCGATGGTATCATCCAACCATCTTATCCTCTATCGCCCCCTTCTCCTCCTGCCTTCAATCTTTCCCAGCATCAGGGTCCCTTCCAACGAGTCAGTTCTTTGTATCAGGTGATCAAAGTACTGGAGTTTCAGCTTCAGCATCAGTCTTTCCAATAAGTACTAAGGGCTGATTTCCTTTAGGATTGACTGGCTTGATCTCTGTAGTCCAAGAGACTCTCAAGAGTTTCCTCCAACACCACAGTTCAAAACCATAAATTCTTCAGCGCTCAGCCTTCTTTTTGGTCCAACTCTCACATCCTTACATGACTAAATTAAAAAACTAACTTATTGAAAATTCCATTTTATTACTCAAAGTGTAATCCAAGGACATCCATCATTGGTATCACCTGTGAGCTTATTAGAAAGGCAGGCTGGCTCCACTCCAGACCTACTGAGTCAGATCCTTTTTCTTTAAAGGGAGTCATTTTAAAAATATTTATTTTCTATTATTTATTTGGCTGCACCAGGTTTTAGTTGTAGAGTATGGGATCAATTTTCCTGACCAGGGATCAAACCCAGGCCCCCTACATTGGGAGCATGGAGTTTTGGTCACGGGAACACCAAAGAAGTCCTCAGGATTTGTATTTTTAACAAGATTCCTGGTTGATTAGTATAACATTAGCATTTAAATGAAAGTGAAATTCACTCAGTCATGTCTGACTCTTTGCAACCCTCTGGACTATACAATCCACGGAATTCTCCAGGCCAGAATACTAGAGTGGGTAGCCTTTCCCTTCTCCAGGGGACCTTCCCCACTCAGGAATCGAACCAAGGTCTCCTGCATTGCAGGTGGATTCTTTACCAGCTGAGCCACATGGGTCATCCAACACTATAGGATAGGGACCCCTCCTTACTGATTATATCTACACAGGATTAGATAAATTCTTAGAGGCCTCAAACAATGAAAATATAAACCCTTCCTATAAGCAATTTAAATGACAATAATAAAATTTTAAAGTAAAAGCTCTGATTTTTCCCCCCACTAATTAATACTGCAATGCCTTTCTTAAAGATATCAGTCTTTCATAACATTTTTTGAGGATATTTTGCTGATGTGCCACACTTGTGCTTCATCTATCTTTTGGGTAATTCAATACAGTATTTTAGAAAATGCAAAACTTTATTAACAGTTTAAATATTGTCAAAATCTGTAGCATGAACTGTCGACCTCATAAAACATTTTCAAACCATGACCCCAACCCAGAGCCTCGGGAAGCTGACCACCTTCTGAGCCAGGACACAGCTGGCTCTTTAGCACTTGCTGCCCTCAACCCAGAGACTTTCAGAAGCCAGAGACCAAGCTGCAGCCGAACGCTGCTCCTTCTCTATCACGTTGCGTCACTCTGCATGACCTCGTCCTCTTCCAGACAAACATCTTATGCACCGTCCTAACTCGACAACTCAACCCAAATTTCCACTGTTTGGAAAACGTTCCTCCTTGTTTTCTGCCTTCTTGTGCTCAGTCCTGAAGGTGATAACCAAGTATAAAATCCAAGAGCATGAGTTCGCTGACCACTCTAAACCCCCCAGTATCCCAAATACCCACCTACTTCCTGCATTATTTCAATTGTTTTTGGCACTCATTTTCCATACACACTACTGTGTGTGATCATGTGTTTTTTATTTTATCTTTTTAAGTACAATTTGCCCAGCAAACTGCCTGATCCTCTGGGATTTCTGTTACCTTTAGGAATACTCTATAAAGAGGCAAGGGAGAGATAAGTATATGTTGTTGATAGTACAATGAAGATAAATGAAAAAGAAAAAAGGCATGACTTAGTGTATTCTATAGCCAAAATAAATTATTTGGGGATTATATGTGCAATACCTCCCTGCAGTTGAGAGTGCCAAAGTGCTTAGGGCAGAAGTTATTCATTATTATCTGAACAGATAAAATAAAGATTGTTAGGCTCTTTTCTAGCACTTTAACTTGAAACCTTACCAGAAATATCTACAGATTAAAAATGCAATAAGAAAGAAATAATTAATTTTAAGACATCATAGGCTTTTAAAGTTCCACATCCCCAGAATGTTAATCTAAATTGAAATTCAATACTGTGTTGAGTCATATACAGAAATATTTACTACAGAAGTGACTTTTTAAAAATTAACTTTTATCAGTAATAATAATAATAGCTTGTTTTAAACTATAACTTTAAAATTTTATTTAATAAAAGATGTTGCATTATTCACTATTTGCCACAATCAATCTCATACTATGGATCAGATAAGAAAAAAGGATAGTTTAATTTAAGAAAAGTGGTTGAATGGTCACTATATGGAGAATCCAAAAACAAGAGGCAAATTTCTTCCTACATTTTAGCACTTCAAAGTTTACAATAGAAAGGAAGTTTAAAGATCGTATACATTCAGAAAATGTTTAACTTCTCAACAGCTTCACATGTTTTGAAACATTCCAGGTACAGATCTCAAATAAAAACATTCTTAAAGGAGAAACATAAGGAAAACAAAATGGCTATCCCATCAAACTAGTCTTTAAATGAATAAATATCCATATTACATGAGAGATTTAAGCCAACTCTAAAATTTCAAAAGTGTTCTGAAAACTGGACAGCCACATGCAAAACAATGAAACTACACCTCTCTCTTACATTACCCACAAAAATTAACTCCAAATGGATTAAAAACTTAAATTTGAAATCTATCACTGTAAAACTCCTAGGAGAAAAGTTAAGACCCTGACATCAGTCTTGGCAATGAATTTTTTGGATTTGATGTCAAAAGTAAAGACAACAAAAGAAAAAATAAGTAAGTGGCACTATATCAAACTAAAAAGCTGCACAGCAGAGGAACCATGAACACAATGACAAGTCAACCTATGGACCGGGAGGAACTGCAAATCATGCTACTTACTTGCCCTCCTCCAGGGGATCTTCCCGACCTAGGGACGGAACCTGTAACAGCTGCATTACAGGGTTACAATCGAAGTACATGAAGAATTCACACAACACAAGAGCAAAGATCTAAGCAATCTAATTTCAAAATGGGCAGATTATTAAATAGACGTTTTCTCAAAGAATCGGGAGGAACTGCAAATCATGCTACTTACTTGCCCTCCTCCAGGGGATCTTCCCGACCTAGGGACGGAACCTGTAACAGCTGCATTACAGGGTTACAATCGAAGTACATGAAGAATTCACACAACACAAGAGCAAAGATCTAAGCAATCTAATTTCAAAATGGGCAGATTATTAAATAGACATTTTCCCAAAGAAAACATAGTTAACAGGTACATAAAGTAGTGGTGCTGCTGCTGCTGCTAAGTCGTTTCAGACATGTCCGACTCTGTGCGACCCCATAGACGGCAGCCCACCAGGCTCCCCTGTCCCTGGGATTCTCCAGGCAAGAACACTGGAGTGGGTTGCCATTTCCTTCTCCAGTGCATGAAAGTGAAAAGTGAAAGTAAAGTCGCTCAGTCATGTCCATCTCTTAGTGACCCCATGGACTGCTGCCCACCAGGTTCCTCTGTGCATGGGATTTTCCTGGCAACAGTACTGGAGTGGGTTGCCATCGCCTTCTCCGTAAAATTGTGCTCCACATCACTAATCATCAGGAATGTGTAAATCAAAACTACTTGAAGTATGACCTTATACCCCTAAGAATGACTATTCTTTAAAACACAAGAGGTAGCAAGTGTTGGTGAGGATGTGGAGAAAAAGGAACTTTTAGGCATTGTTGATGAGAATGTAAATTGGTACAGCCTCTAAGAAAGCAGTATGGAGGTTCCTCAAAAACTTAAAAATAAAACTTTTACATGATACAGCAATCTCAGTTCTGGCAATGTATCTAAAAGAAATGAAGACAGTATATCGAAGAGATATCTGTACTCGCATGTTCATTAAAAAGCATTATTCACTACAGCCAAGACTTGGAAACAATATAAGTAGACCAAAAAATGTGGTATGTATAAAATGGAGTACATTCAGTCATGAATATTTCTGAATATTATTCAGAAAGAACATCCTGCTATCTGTGACAACATGGATGGAACTTGAGGACATCATGCAGAGTGAGATAAATCAGAGAGAGGAAGAAAAATACTGCAGAGTATCACTTATATGTGGAATCTTTTTTTTTTTTTATGCTAAATTCTTGGAAACAGAGTAAAAAAAGAATTGTTGGAGGTGGGGGACAGGGGAAATAAGGAAAGGTTGGTAAAAGGGTACAAACTTCTAGTTATATAATTAACAAGTTCTGAGGATTTAATGTATTGTATGAGGACTATAGTTAATGATATGAATTTTATAATTGAAATTTGTAAGGGAATAAAACTTATCTCCTACACATGCGGATAAATATGTGAGGTGATAGAGGAGGAAATCCTTTTACAATATGTGTGTATATATATATGTATACTTTAAAAATCTTAAAATTTAATTCATCATTTATTCCTCAATAAAGGCTGAAGAAAAAAAAAATGAATATCTCTCAGTTACATAGTAACTTTTCTGTGCAGTGTGCACCAAGAGTAAGATGTTTATAAAATGTACTGTAGCTTATTAAAAATTTACTGAATCTCCTATATATCAATTTTAATAAAGGAAATAAAGTTTTTTGAATCTCAAATCTCAGCACTAAGATGACTGCAGTAATTGTCACCCTAACTCTGAAGTAACTACTTTTCAACAGTGAGCATCCTAGCTATACTGACTGCTGGCAAAACTCTTGCATCAAAGTTTTTCTGATTTAAACATGAGATAAATATGAAATTTTATACTGTTATCAAAAATACTAATTCTTTAACATCTATTTTCCAATAAGTAAAGGAATAAATCATCCTAAAAAAAGATATAAAAACTGATTCATGACATCTTAAAGGATGGTATTTCAAAAAAAATCTGCACAGGTCAGAAGCAGCTTTTGGGTGCTTGAAGGTGCATATGGATTTCCCTGGTGATTTAGCAGTAAAGAATCTGCCTGCAATGCAGGAGTTGCAGGTTCAATCCCTGGGTCAGGAAGATCCCCTGGAGGAGGGCATGGCAACCCATTCCAGTATTCGTGCCTGGAGAATCCCACGGACAGAGGAGCCTGGTGGGCCAAAGCCCACAGGGACAGAAATTGGACGTGACTAAAGCAACTTGGCATGCACGCGTGCAAGGCTCATAAACCAGCCCTATCATGGGGCATTTAATTTTCCTCCTTATACAAAGTTCAGGAAAACTGGACCACGACATCTCAAGTTGTCCACAGAAGAACTTTAAAATTCTTCTCCTTTCATTCTTTGGGATTAGTTTTTAATAAAATATTGCTTAATTCTGTGTGACTCACCTTTCTCTGTTTTGCCTCCTGAGCACATGAGCCAAGAAAAGGATGGAATGGGATCTTTTTACCCTCCTTTGCCCAGGAGCAAGACGGCCACCCACAAGGCCCAGTGTCACCCTGCCCTTGACCAAATCTAACCTGAGCCTTTCCACTACAACAAGGTCCCTGAGATAAGGCTTCCTGCAAAATTTTCCTTTATAATCAGTTCACCATTTAGAGTAATCATCTACCAGATGCAAGGGTGAAAGGTCACTCTAATGACACTAACCCCCACAAGGAACCATAGTGTATGGCTCTTTTAAAGTCATGTGGCCATCCAAGGGGCTTCCCAGGAGGCACTAGTGGTAAAGAACCCAGTGGCCAATGCAGAAGACATAAGAGTCTCAGGTTTGATCTCTGGGTTTGGAAGATCCCCTGGAGGAGGGCATGGCAACCCACTCCAGTATTCTTATCTGGAGAGAATCCCATGGACAGAGGAGCCTAGTGAGCTACACTTCATAGGGTTGCAAAGAGCCAGACATGACTGAAATAACTTAGCATGTATTCAGGCCAAGAAAGGCAATGCCAAAGAATGCCCAAATTACCGCACAGTTGCACTCATCTCACATGCTAGTAAAGTAATGCTCAAAATTCTCCAAGCCAGGCTTCAGCAATATGTGAACCGTGAACTCCCTGAGGTTCAAGCTGGTTTTAGAAAAGGCAGAGGAACCAGAGATCAAATTGCCAGCATCCGCTGGATCATGGAAAAAGCAAGAGAGTTCCAGAAGAACATCTATTTCTGCTTTATTGACTATGCCAAAGCCTTTGACTGTGTGGATCACAATAAACTGTGGAAAATTCTGAAAAAGATGGGAATACCAGACCACCTGACCTGCCTCTTGAGAAATCTGTATGCAGGTCAGGAAGCAACAGTTAGAACTGGACATGGAACAATAGACTGGTTCCAAATAGGAAAAGGAGTACGTCAAGGCTGTATATTGTCACCCTGCTTATTTAACTTCTATACAGAGTATATCATGAGAAACGCTGGACTGGAAGAAACACAAGGTGGAATCAAGATTCCCGGGAGAAATATCAATAACCTCAGATATGCAGATGACACCACCCTTATGGAAGAAAATGAAGACAACCTAAAAAGCTTCGTGATGAAAGTGAAAGAGGAGAGCGAAAATGTTGGCCTAAAGCTCAACATTCAGAAAACAAAGATCATGGCATCCAGTGCCATCACTTCATGGGAAATAGATGGGGAAACAGTGGAAACAGTGTCAGACTTTATTTTGGGGGGCTCCAAAATCACTGCAGATGGTGACTGCAGCCATGAAATTAAAAGACACTTACTCCTTGGAAGAAAAGTTATGACCAACCTAGATAGTATATTCAAAAGCAGAGACATTACTTTTCCAACTAAGGTCCATCTAGTCAAGGCTATGATTTTTCCAGTGGTCATGTATATGGATGTGAGAGTTGGACTGTGAAGAAGGCTGAGCACCGAAGAATTGATGCTTTTGAACTGTGGTGTTGGAGAAGACTCTTGAGAGTCCCTTAGACTGCAAGGAGATCCAACCAGTCCATTCTGAAGATCAAGCCTGGATTTCTTTGGAAGGAATGATGCTGAAGCTGAAACTCCAGTACTTTGGCCACCTCATGCGAAGAGTTGACTCATTGGAAAAGACTCTGAAGTTGGCAGGGATTGGGGGCAGGAGGAGAAGGGGACGACTGAGGATGAGATGGCTGGATGGCAACACCGATTCAATGGATGTGAGTCTGAGTGAACTCCGGGAGATGGTGATGAACAGGGAGGCTGGCGTGCTGCGATTCATGGGAGCACAAAGAGTCGGACACGACTGAGTGACTGAACTGAACTGAACTGATCCCCTCTACATACCAGCAAAGTTGATTATCACATGGCATGCTCCTTATGAAAAACTCGTGACCTGATTAATCATGCTGCTAACCATGTTATAGTTTTGAAAACAAGAACCTGGACTGTCATGGACCTCCCATCTGAAGTCCTAATAATTCAATCGGCAACGATCCCATCACAACATCAGAAAGCAGGGCACGGCTTCTCACAATACACACAGCTGAGTTCAGTTGTTACAGGACAGCTTAGAACAAATCAGTGTGAGTAGGAAGTTATCTGAGACATCCAGATAACATTCCTGTGCAAAGGGACAAGAGGAAACTGAGACAGAACACAGGAAATTTAGACAAAGAGAAATCAGAAAGAGTAATTCAAAAACAAAGAAATAAAAGTATTTATAAAACAATTTGGGAGCACATCAGTTACAGTGGAAAGGTGGGTATGTATTAATAAAACAAAAACCCACTAGTAAAGAAAGAAAGAAGGAAGGGGGGGTGGAGGAAGGGAGGGAAGGAGGAAAGAAAGAGCTAGAGAAAGAAAGAAAGAAAACACAATATATGTCAAGGTTCCAACTATTAAAATTTGTCCCTTTAGACTCTAATCTGCTCTCAGTGGCCTCTTCATTACAGTATGAGGCTCAGGATTTTCTGAAAATGACTCTGAGAATATCCTGGATGCTTAGACACTGAGTTGGCTGTTATGGGAGTTCCCCTGTCTCCTGACAGGAGGAACCAGGCGGCTCAGCTTCCAATGACTTATCTCTATCTACAGAGAGAATTAGAATATCTTAGAGGATGAAACATCTGCAACACATGGCAGCTGCCATTTCCAGATTTTTAAATGGCTGGTATCCCGAATTCAGGCTCTCTGGCACCCATCAGCCAGTGTATCCCCCTTTAAACAATGTCCCCAGAAGCACCCAGCCTTGACACATTTCTCTATGGAAAAAAAAAGCAGAGACATCACTTTGCCAACAAAGGTCTGTTTATTTTATTTTTATTTATTTATTTATTTATTTATTTTTAATTTTTATTTTTTGTTTAATGCTTATTCCATTTCACAGCACTGCATTGGTTCTGCCATACATTGACATGAATCAGCCACAGGTGTGGACGATCTCCCCATGTTAAAGCCCCCTCCCACCTCCCTTCCCTGCCCACCCCCCCGGTTCATCCCATACACCGGCCCCAAGCATCCTGTATCCTGTATTGAACATAGACTGGTGCTTCATCTCCCATATGATTGTATACATGTTTCGTTGTCCTTCTCCCAGATCTTCCCACCCTCTCCCTCTCCCTCTGAAGCCAACAGTCCGTTCTATACCTCTGTGTCTCTTATATTGTCTCACTTTCGGGGTCATCATTATTGTCTTCTAAATTCCATATATATGTGTCAGTATACTGTATTGGTGTTTTTCTTTCTGGCTTACTTCACTCTGTATAATCGGCTCCAATCAAAAAATGGGCCAAAGATCTAAACAGGCATTTCTCCAAAGAAGACATACGGATGGCTAACAAAGGTCTGTTTAGCCAAAGCTATGTTCTTTCCAGTAATCAGGTACAAATGTGAGAAGTGGACCATAAAGAAGGCTGAGCACCAAAGAATTGATGCTTTAGAACTGTGGTGCTGGAGAAGACTCTTGAGAGTCTTATGGACTGTAAGGAGATCAAACCCATCAATCTGAAAGGAAATCAACCCTGAATATTCATTGGAAGGCCTGATGCTGAAGCTCCAAACACTTTGGCCACTGATGCAAAGGGCCAACTCATCGGAAAAGACTCTGGTGCTGGGAAAGACTGATGGCAGGAGGAGAAGAGGGTGACGGAGGATGAGATGGTTGGATGGCATCATCAACTCAATGGACTTGACTCTGAGCAAACTTCAGGACATAGTGAAGAACAGGGAAGCTGGGCGTGTTGCAGTCCGTGAGGTCTTAAAGAGTCAGACACGACTGAGTGACTGAACAACAACAAACAGGAGGAAGAGAGGGCCCCACACTGTCTCTTCTCTTGTTGATCCCTGGCTAGGTATACTGTCCCAACAAAGTCTATTCCTTAACTATGAAGGCTTTGTAGAATTTGTCCTGAACCCTGGGCTATGAAAGGCAGAGACCCATAATGGTTCTCGTAAGAGACAACAGTTAAGAGACACAAGGAAACCACTTTGCCCTACTTTCATATACAGGCAATAGAATGTCATCTTTCATTGTTATTAAATCATGGGTTAAAAAGAACAGAACAAGAGTATAGAGTGTAATTCAAATGTAAATAGAAGGATTGGCTTACACATCAATAACCTAAAGGCAACAAGGCAGAATTTTAACTGTTTGAGCTACCTTTTTTTGTTGTTGGGGGGGAGCCCTTTTTGGTTCACACAGGATTATGGTTGTGTGGGTTAAATCTCTGAATGTCAGTTGCAGGCATACAGATGTTTGTATTCCCCTAACCTAAAAATCTTCCCTGCTGGCTCAGAGGTTAAAGCATCTGCTTCCAATGCGGTAGACCTGGGTTTGATGCCTGGGTCAGGAAGATCTCCTGGAAAAGGAAATGGTAACCCACTCCAGTATTCTTGCCTGGAGAATCCCATGGACGGAAAAGCCTGGTAGGCTACAGTCCACAGGGTCGCAGAGTCAGACACGACTGAGCAATTTCACTTACTTACTTACTAACTTAACCTAAAAACACAGAAAGCTTAGTCAGTGCATATTCAGAGTAAGAGATGACAATTTTTATGAGCATCATAATCTTTTAAAAATAATATGCTATTAATTTTTATGAAATTACTATGGAAAACAGTTAATACACAAGCTTTAAAATTACTCTTTACCTATTACCCAACCCTCTTACTAGAAGCAACAACGCATCAGTTCTTACAGAATGCTCACTTAGTACTCTTCTTGTGGAATAAAGGAAGGAGGGAAAGATATACTCAGTGAGATCCCGTTTATCTTGGTTCCCATCCCAGACCCTTCACTGGACCCATGTACCAATCTCTGCCACAGGCACAACAGGACATTGCATAATGTGTTATTGTCAACATCTTCATTATTTGGCAGTTTCTTCAGCGGCCACTTACTGAATGTCTTCAAAGGAAAAGAAAAGGAGAATTTTTAAAAATGAATTCCAATGAAACTCTAATTCTAAAATTTTTGAATCAAGACTATTTCTCAGATAACCTTTTCTTTCCTATAAAAATGAATTCAACCTCCAAGGAAACTGAGGGTTGAGAGGTGGAGTCCTTTGCCTAAATTTTAAATACACACATCAAAAAGAACCCCAGATGTGTACCTGGCTTTTACTACAGTCTGTAAAATAACTGTCAGACTGTAGGTCACTTAGTTTGGGGAAGAAGAGCAGGAGGGAGGAAAGGTGATAAAGAATATGAAAACATAATGAATAAAATGAATATATAATTAAAAGGTAGTAGGTGTAATACTGGAGAAGGCAATGGCACCCCACTCCAGTACTCTTGCCTGGAAAATCTCGTGGAGGAGCCTGGTAGGCTGCAGTTCATGGGGTCGCCAAGAGTCGGACACGACTGAGCGACTTCACTTTCACTTTTTACTTTCATGCATTGGAGAAGGAAATGGCAACCCACTTCAGTATTCTTCCCTGGAGAATTCCAGGGATGGGGAACTTGGTGGGCTGCTGTCTATGGGGTCACACAGAGTCGTAAACAACTGAAGCGACTTAGCAGCAGCAGTAGCAGGCATAATATATCTGAATATAAATCCATGTTAGAAAGACCTTTTAAACTGACAGAAATAATGTGAATTTTTAAAATGGAGTATAAATTTTGGTTGACTTGACTTCAGAGATAATTCTAGTCATTAACTCTTAATTACAGACAGGCAAATAAAGATTATGCACCCTCATTCTATTTACCTAGTTATTTGGACCTGTTAGTAAAAGTGTTATTTTATAGTGCAATCTTTCACAAGTATACACCAAAATCCTAAGATGCTTTTAAACCTTATTTTCCATCTCTTAAGATGGAAAAACACTTTTTTCCCCTTATCTCTCCTAAAAAGCAACAGAAGGTAAAATATTTATTATTCTTCTTCATTATTTTGGAAAAGTAGGTGTCTCTTCTTTTCAAAAGTCATGAGTTCTTTGAATACAGTGATCATCTTTATGAAAAATATTTTTCATCACTGTTCAGAGTTAGCTGCTAGTGAGACATAATGCTGAAATTCATCACAAGTTTCTTGGCAGGCGAAAGATTTTAGGTTTCTGAATGAACAAAGTGATGCTGTGTAAGAGGGAAATGACAACCAAATAAGCCACAGCCTTACAAAAACCAGTAGCTCTTAAAGCAAATATGAAATGATTTCAAATATAGTCTTCAAAGATTTGTACTGACATAAACTGGATTGAGGATTTTTTTTTTTCTTTTTAAAGATACATTTATATGCCAACGGGACTTGAGCCTGTGATAAATACACACTCTGAACATACTCACATACTTGAGGTTAATGAATTATGTCATTACTTATTACTTCCCTCCTTTATTTCCTCAACAAACATTTCCATAGAGACTCTTAACAGTAGGCAGGCGCTATTTTATGTGATAGCATGACAGGGAGTTGCAAAAAGACAGTGCCTGACCTTGAAGGGTTTATAGTCCAACGAGCAAGACAGAAATTAAATGAATAATCACACAAAGATGGAATATACTGTGCTAAGTGCTATTATTAATGGGTGCCTTGAGAGATCACTGAGAAAGGGATATCAGAGCAGATGCCTTAGAAAAAAATAATACCCATGCATTTTTAAAAACCATTCATGAAGAATATTATAGAAACTTTTTTTAAAAGGCCAACAACAAACTGAAAAAATAATTTTGCCACATATGGCAAAGGACCAATTTTCTTACTTAATGAAGGGTTCCTACAAATGAGTAAGAAAAGCCTGTTACATAATTTTAAAATGCAAGTTAAAACAGCTGAAGAAGGACCTGCCACTTCTCACTAATCAGACTCACAAAATTCAAAAAGACTGATCATAAACAATACTGGTGAGTAGCTGGCATGAAAGGTGCTTTCAGAAACTCATGGAAGGAACATAAATTGTGGCAACTGGCTTGCAATAAAATTTGGCAAGGTCTATTATCACTGAGAAAGCACAAATCCTTTGACTCAACATCTTGCTTCAAAAATTCACCCAATAGATATATTTAAATGTGTATATACAAGTATTTTAGTAATATACACTGAAGCATTGTTTTTAAAACAAAGGCTAAAACTATCTTAATGTTCATTTATAGACTGAATCAATAAATGAAATTATATCCACACAATGAAACACCTCACGGTTGGTTTTTAAAAATAAGCAAATCCTCACGTAGTAGTATAGTAACACCTTAAAGATGCATGCTTTTACGTGGGGAAAAAGAACCAAAGGTTATATCAGTGACTATAGTATTCATTCATTCACACACGTTGATGCTGGCAGAAGAGTTAAAAATGTTTCCAAATATTTTACTGTTAAGTTACTGCAAATCAGATACTTGATTATTTCTGGGCATGAAGCCAAAGGGTCTGAGGTGGCAAAGAGACTTTCATGTCATTGTATAGTTACTGTTTGACTTTTTAATCCATGCATGGATATGAATTTTTTATGGAAAAAAAGCTAGCTTAAGAAAAATCAATTTAAACAAGGAGGAGTGCTGCCCCTAGAACTTTACTGTCTGAGAGAGGATGGGATGGCTGTTATATATTGGTCATCTATATGGCATATGTTTTCAAAAAACTGATTTTACAAAGTAAGTGCAAACAGTGGTCTGGTTTTCTTTAACTTGTTCTTTTTGTTTTTAAAGTCATCCTCCAGAATGAAACAAAAGAGCTATAAATTCTTAAATATACTTTGAGTCATCTGAGAAATGCATCCCTTGGTGGATCAAACATCAGAAGTTCACGCAAAAGGCGGTTCAAGAAAGAGAAACTTACAAACATTTACAGAGGCATAGTTATGAGCCAGACATTGGCACTTCACATAGTTTCATTCATTAGTTCAAAAAACTCATAAATTCAGCAGCTGTGCCTTGCACTAGGGACACTGAAAACAAGTCATTTAAGAGCTCTACTTTTATTAGTCTTTGAGTATGGTGGAGGAAACATCGTAAACAAGAAAATAAGACTGTTACAGATAGGATAAATGCTATAAAGAAAACAAAAGCTAATGATGTAAGAATATGCATGTGTGTGTATATCGGGGATGGCAGACCTTAGGACTGCTATGTGTTGGTCATTAAGATAAGAAATTCGGTGAAACATCCAATCTGGTTCAGAAGTCCTCTTCAGAAACTTGACCACGTGAAATTTATCTATAATGTTCATCAAGACAGAACCTGGCTGTATACTTTTAAGATAAGTTCTAACCATGAACTAAGAAATCAAATTTAAAAATCCAGTATACTGGTTGGGAGGCAGAAACTGTTGCTGGCATTTAGTTCTACAACATTTTAAAATGTAGGACGATGTAACAGTAAACACATCCCACATATCCAAACAACGCCAGGGTTCTAAGAGGCAAAACCACCATCCGGTCCCACTGGCTTCTTGTACAGTTTGTTAAGACATTCACAGATGGTGTCTGAAATAACACAGCTTCTCAAAAGATCTTAGGAGCAAACCGTCCCATCAGCTCTAGAGAGGTGACAGAGAAACTGGGTTACACTGGGTGTATCAATGACATCAGCTTTGAGAGTCACCCCCCAGTGTGACCTAAAATAAGAATACGGATAATAATAACAACATTTAATCATAACAACAATAGTTACCATGGTTAAGAACTTCCCAGACACAAAATCATTTAAATGGAAATTACTCTGACAAGGATTATTACTTTCTTTTTTTAAGACGGGAAAACTGAGTCTTGAGGAAATATAGAATCTTTCTCAAAACAAGGTGGTGAACAAAAGACAGACCAGGTCTTGAAGTGAGGTCTGTTTGGTTCCAAGCCCCATGTTCTTTATCTATAAGCTGAGAGAGGGATGTGAGGTGAAAGGAAGCAAACAGAGAGAAAGAAGAAAAAAAAGTAAAACAAAAAGAAATAAAATGCCCATGTACATCTGTGGCTGATTCATGTCAGCGTATGGCAAAACCAATGCAGGATTGTGAAACGGAATAAAGTATTAAATTAAAAAAAAAATGCCCAAACACATAACTCCACAATTTTCCAACATGTGAATTGAGAAGGGGTTACTGAATGCAGTGGAAATCTCTTCGTGTATATTCACTTTCTAAAAGGAATAAAGGCAATCTCTATGAACATGTACTATATTTTTTAACGTACACAAATGCTATGGAACCAGATCATTCTTACAAGACAGAGTATAGTGGATATCAGGTGCTACCATCATAATGAATGACTAAAACTAGAATCCTGATTCCAATACACACTAGCTGCAACATAAACTTCAGCAAGTCAGTTCAACTTTCTGAGCTCAATTTTCTCATCTGAAGCACCATATACTAGTACTCAGTTCTTATATTTGGGGTGAAAATTCAGTGGTAATATTTATAAGGCATTTAGGACAGTGTTCTGAGTGTCAGAACACTGAAGAAAAGTTTGCTTTACAAAACACTGAACTCCGAACATTCAAAAGTACTGAACAAACCTTTGTTGTTAACTTATCTCTAATAATAGTAATAAAGAATATGTGTGAGAATTAAATATAGAACTATAGGTTTAGGGCACAATTTGACATAACATGGCATGACTGGGGATTTGCTAGGAAATTGCTACAAATAGACCAGCATGCTACAATTAGAAATGGCTTGGTTCTTTTGAACAAAACGTTTAGTCGGATCAGAGCTTGAAAAGTCAAAGCCAGAAAAGGTAAAAGTGACTACAAACAGCCACTCCAGCTATGAAACACAGGAATGACTGATGGGACAGGACTCCTGATCGCAATCTATCTACTTCGCTTTCAGTACCGCCAATAATAAACATCAAGATTGCTTTCCTGCACTTTTGGCTGGATGATATAAAAATACATTTCCTTTGAAAATCTAAAGACTATGAAATTTATTCAACAACTCAAGATAGTCTTTATGTTCCAAAGGTGCCAATTATTTCCATTCTGTATCTCATCTTGTACTTGTCATTTACTTCATCTTCTTTTCCTAATTAAAAATACAAGTAACTCGGTGATTTCCTGTTTCTGAAGTTTACATAAAATCAAATGTTTTTAAAAAAGAAATTTGAGTAGGAGAGATATTCTTATTCCCTCTGAAAACCACATTGGCTTAATCAAGGAAATCATTTAGTTGTGAGGCCAAGGTAATGTACTATTGAACTCGTCAGATTTTAATCTGCTTTTATTGTTGTTTGCCTGAAAGTTTGAAAACAAAACAAAACTGTGTGCCTTAGCGAAAGCATATAACATCTTGGAAGAGAACGCTCACAGGTCTTCAGTTTCAGCAAGCTGACTTACACCATCACATGGCTGGTTTGAACTGCTAAAGGAGCACCCAGAAGAGAAGACTTCAGAGGAAAACTATAAAACAATTAATTACATAAAAGACTCTTCATCCACGATTGTCTGTATCCAGCACTTCTCAGACAGAATTAAATGGAGAACAAAGAGTAGCTTGTACTATAAGGTGGGTCTATCCATACACTCTAATAGAGAGGGTGCTTACCACAATGCAGTTACCTAGCAAACTGCAAGAAGCAGCTTTATCTCTGCTAAAAACCCCAGGGATAACACTGTTCCTTGGATTCTTTTTTAATCTAAGGGCTAAGGGTACCTTCCTGATTTCCAGTCCAGAACAAGACTTCTCCTCTTCCCCTCTCCCCTTTCTTCTCTTCTTTCTACTCCTTCTTCCAGTGACAGACTATCCATTACCCATGGGTAATGTTTTTGCCTCACTCATAGCTGCTTCAAAGTTACATGACTTATAGAATCTGAACTTCATGGCTGTTAACAATGGCAACACAGTCAATTTCATTAGGGCAGAAACTGGTTAAGACTTGACTTTTTAAAAAACTTGGAAGATTGTTGATTGGTTCTCAATGCTTCATCTATTGTTACCTTTATTACTGGTACATTATCCAAGGACCAAAATGTCAAACACATCAGCACTATCATTATTTTGCAATGAGAACACAAAGGGTAATTAATGTATGTTGAAATTTCATACTTGAGATGCCAAGCATACACTGGTATAAAAGCCAGAAATCTCAAGGTCATCCTGATTCCATCTACACTCTTCCTTCCCACTTTGAATCTGTCTTCAAATCTTTTATCTCTACCTTGTAAATTTTCTTCAGATGTCCAAGCTGACATCATCACTTACCTGGATTACCACTACAAAACTCTTAATTTGTCTCAAGCTCCAGACAATTCTTCTGCCAATTAACTCCTCACCTGCCACTAGATGTTTTCCTAAGGACAAATACAATGATGCTATTCCTCAACTTAGTCACCATCGCTGTAATTGTAAAGATGTGGAAGCTTGCAATCCTTTCTCACATGACTCACCCCTAATGAGTTCACTTGGTATCCCTCTGTGATCTTTAAGCTTGGTGTTCCACCTGTTTGAAATGCCTTTCCTGGCATCCTTAAACCTGATAACAATAGCCTCTCCATTAGGTCTTATTTAGGTGTCGTCTCCTTGGGAAGGCCATATTATACATCGTGTGCCACTTCTCTGCATAATCACAGCCCTCTGATGTCTCGCTATGGTGCCTTTGTCAATCAAAATATAGTCACGCTATTGTTATTGCTTCTCTACTGTTCTACTGTACTGTTAACATCTTAATCACTAGGACTATGGGCTTTTTGCTATTCATTCTGTTGTTCTCATATCCTAACCGAGAAAAGGTGCTCAGTAAGTTATTACTAAATGAATTTATGAAGGAAAAACTGAGTCTGGATATAAATGAATATAAGTGCAAACCACTACTGCATAAGCAATGGGGTTTGATTAGATTAATCCAACTTCAATGGAAAAGAGACTAGGATAATATTTCTATTACTAAGTCAGTTACAACCAGATAGTAAAGATTAAGGTCTCTAAAATCAAATCTGAGTTGGAAACATATTACCTACCTATCTTCAAACATACACATTGCTTCATATTAAATTTCTATTTGGCCAAGAGGTAAATATTCTGAATCCAATCATACTTTAGACTAGCTGATAGGCCACAGAATGAGAAAGCAGTGGGTGAGTGCAGGTGTGTACGCACACATACACAAATGTACACACACACATGTGTACACATACCAACTCAGCCCCTATTCCTGCTGTTTCCCAGCTTCCTGACTTGTAGAAAATCACTAAGTGTCCCTAAGACAATTTCATTTACATTAAAAAAAAATTTTCTAACCATATCCTTCAACTTATTTGAGGTTTCCTGCCAGAAATCTCAGACATTCTTTCACACAATAACAATTTTGCATGTTTATTTAAAAAATTAGATCTTCAAGTACACTCTCTTTTCTTCATACATTGGGCAACTCTTTGTGTCCACGATAGGTTAACTGATGAAAAGTCTCAAAAAGGTGGAAGATAATAATTTTGAAAGTTGATTATATACTAAGCAAAATTTTAGACAAGGAGTCAGTAGACTATGACTTGGAATGCCTGTTTTGGTAAATACATTTTCACTGCAACATACACACATTCATCTATTTATGGATAATCTATGATGCTTGCACATCAGAACAGTGGAGGTGAAGAGGTGCATGAACCTGAAATGTTTACCATCTCTTCTTTTGCAGGAAAGTTTGCTGAATCTTGCTCGAGGTACTTTACATATATTGAGTCACTGAATCATAAAAACAGTACTATGAAGTTGGCACCATGGTTATTCCCATTTTATGGATGATAAACTGAGGCACCAAAAAATTAAGTAATCTGCCCAAAGTCACAAAGCTAGCAAGTGGCAGAGCTGAGACAATGGCACTTTTTCAACCACTGCCTGTCAAGTTAATACAATATAAAGAATCTAAGCAAAGAACACTACTCGAAATCACTTTTCTTGACTGTTGCTTACTTTGTATGTTATTTTCCACTGCTGCTGCTGCTGCTAAGTCACCTCAGTCATGTCTGACTCTGTGTGACCCCGTCAACGTCAGCCCAACAGGCTCCCCCATCCCTGGGATTTTCCAGGCAAGAACCCTGGAGTTGGGTTGCCATTTTCTTCTCCAATGCATGAAAGTGAAAAGTGAAAGTGAAGTCCGTTCAGTCGTGTCCGACTCTTAGCGACCCCATAGACTGCAGCCCACCAGGCTCCTCCATCCATGAGATTTTCCAGGCAAGAGTACTGGAGTAGGGTGCCATTGCCTTCTCCGTATTTTCCACTACAACACATCAATTTTACAAGGCCTGACGAAAGAGAGAAAACAGTTTGTATCTGCAAACTGGGAAACCGAGTTGTCACAGTGTTTGGATCCAAGTTAACTTGATGCACTTCAACGGTTTGCTAGTTTTAAAATTAATAACTGCTTTCTAAATAATGAATAGTTCAGTACATATCTCATAAACAGTAATTATTTATATAAAACATATAGCAGTTTTCTTCAGAGTCATGCTGTATGCTATGAAATCCAGTAAAATCTCTGAGGAATTGATTGGGAACCTTGGTGCTTTCCTCTTTCAATGATATACTTTTTGGGAGTGGCTTCTACAGGTGAAGCTATGGGGCCAAATTGTTAGAAAGTATCAGGATCACCAATGATTTCAAGCAGATTTTACTGGATTTCAAAATCTCTTAATGTGCACTTCCTTTCGTTTGGAGGCTTTCCTCACTGGAATGCAGCTTCATGAAGTAGTACAGCCAGTAATGAAACATTTCAGGCAGAAATGTTCCAAACTGCCCTTCCAGGAGGTATGCCCCTGATGACACTGGTACAGAAGAACAGTTTGTAAAGTCCTCCCAGCTTTAAATTCTATAGCAGCATTTACATATACTTCCACATTTTCTAAAATCTTAATGAGTAATTAAAATAATGTAATTACTGCAAAGATCAGACTTCTCTCTTGAGAAGTAAGTAGCTGCAAATGGCTAAATCTTCAGCTTTAGCCAAATGATCTCATAAAAGTTAACTAATACACAAGTGACACTTCTACTAGAAAATATATAATGTACTCATTCATTCAGTAACATTGAATGTTTACAATATGATAGGTTCTGTTCTAGATGCTGGAGATAGCAGTGAACAAAACTAATAAAAATTTCTGCTGAGTCATCCTTAAGGTTTATTATAATTATACTCTAAACTAGCTGTAAATAAACCGTTGCTCAGGATTTTAAAGGAAAACGAAACAAATATAGCAAATATGCATTTTTCTCTTTCAAAATCAAAATACAAAGTGTTATTATTTGTACAGTTGGTGTGCGACAGTAACTGCTAACAGATACTGCTTTTCATTCTGGCTTTATATGCCTTATTTGCTAGACTCTTCCTTTGAAACTTTTATATATATTCATAAAATGCTAATATTTAACATTTTTCCTCTTGTCAGAAAAGGACTCTTTCAAGTCAAAGTTATAGCTTTGGAGAGTATATGGAAAGATGATCATTTCTGCCCAGCACCATGAAAGAGTCAGCAACCAGACCATTACTCATATGCTGAGATTATAGACACACTTTGAGGATAGAGAAAGCGTGACACCTGGCGATACAGGAAATGCAGAGCCTGTTGCTGTCTTATTTCTAAAATACAGTCAACCCTCCAGTCCTCTATATCTGCAGGTTCCACACCCACAGATTCAACCAGACATGGATCGAAAGTATTGGGGGAAAAAAAAAAAACACAGGAAGCTCCAAAAAGCAAAACTTGAATTTGCTGGCAACTAGTCACATAACATTCACATTGTATTAGGTCTCATAAGTAATCTAGAGGCGGTTTAGCGAGGATCTACATAGGTTACACACAAATACCACACATGCCAGTTTACACAGGGAGTTGAACGTCCACTCATTTTGGCACCTGTGAAGGTCTTGGAACCAATGCCCTGCAAGGACACTGAGGGATAATGGTATATGAATTCATGTACTCTGAAAAAGCAGAGGCCAACAATGACTAACGCCAACACAGAAAAAGAATATTTCTAGACAATGCTATGAAAGTGAATGGACTTCTCTGGTGGTTTAAATGGTAAAGAATCTGCCTGGATTACAGGAGACCAGGGTTGGATTCATGGGTCAGGAAGATACCCTGGAGAAAGGAATGGCAACCCAGTCTTCCTGCCTGGAGAATTCCATGGACAGAGGAGCCTGGAGGGCTACAGCCCATGAAAGGGAATGGGGCCTCATGTCTACCCTTACCACTGCCTGATTCTCAAACAGTATTTAAAAACTGGTCTGCTTCTGAAAGCCATCTTGTAAGGAAGGTAATGGAAAATAATGATAATCTTTTAGATAAATATCAAAGAGATTTAGACTCACTTACATGTAAAATGGCTGTGGTGTTATTACTCATCCAAATTCAGGAAACAATATGCCATTATCAGGAGAGTACATGTCCCTGGACAAGAACAGTAACCTGTTTATAGCCCTGATCCAAATGTCACTTTGAAGCAAATGTCATTCTGTGTCTCTAAATGTTTTATAAAATTTTATTGCACTTCTCGGTTGACTAAAACACACACAGAGATTATTATTTTTTTAATCGAACTGCTAGTTATAAACTATAGCACAAGTATGAAGGGGAGTTATTTGAGAATGATCTGAAACAGGAAGTTATGATATCTTTCAGTTCAGTTCAGTTGCTCAGTCATGTCCAACTATTTGCAACTCCATGAACCACAACATGCCAGGCCTCCCTGTCCATCACCAACTCCCAGAGTTTACCCAAACTCATATCCATCAAGTTGGTGATGCCATCCAGCCATATCATCCTCTGTCATCCCCTTCTCCTCCTGCCCTCAATCTTTCCCAGCATCAGAGTCTTTTCAAATGAATCAGCTCTTTGCATCAGGTGGCCAAAGTATTGGAGTTTCAACTTCAACATCTGTCCTTCCAATGAACACCCAGGATTAATCTCCTTTAGGATGGACTGGTGGGATCTCCTTGCAGTCCAAGGGACTCTCAAGAGTCTTCTCCAACACCACAGTTCAAAAGCATCAATTCTTTGGGGCTCAGCTTTCTTTATAGTCCAACTCTCACATCCATAAATGACCACAGGAAAAATGATAGCCTTGACTAGACGGACCTTTGTTGAAAAGGTAATGTCCCTGCTTTTGAATATGCTATCTAGGTTGGTCATAACTTTCATTCCAAGGAGTAAGTGTCTTTTAATTTCATGGCTGCAGTCACCATCTGCAGTGAGTCTGGAGCCCCTAAAAATAAAGTCAGCCACTGTTTCCACTGTTTCCCCACCTATCTGCCATGAAGTGATGAGATCGGATGCCATGATCTTAGTTTTCTGAATGTTGAGCTTTAAGCCAACTTTTTCACTCTCCACTTTCACTTTCCGCAAGAGGCTTTTTAGTTCCTCTTCACTTTCTGCCATAAGGGTGGTGTCATCTGCTTATCTGAGGTTATTGATATTTCTCCCAGCAATCTTGATTCCAGCTTGTGCCTCTTTCAGCCCAGCATTTCTCATGATGTATTCTGCATAGAAGTTAAATAAGCAGGGTGACAATATACAGCCTTGATGTACTCCTTTTCCTATTTGGAACCAGTCTGTTGTTCCATGTCCAGTTCTAACTGCTGCTTCCTGACCTGCATACAAGTTTCTCAAGAGGCAGGTCAGGTGGTCTGGTATTCCCATCTCTCAGAATTTTCCACTGTTTATGGTGATCCACACAGTCAAAGGCTTTGGCATAATCAATAAGGCAGAAATAAATGTTTTTCTGGCTATCTCTTGCTCTTTTGTTGATCCATTGGATGTTGGCAACTTGATCTCTGGTTCCTCTGCCTTTTCTAAAACCAGCTTGAACATCAGGAAGTTCACAGTTCACGTATTGCTGAAGCCTGGCTTGGAGAATTTTGAGCATTACTTTACTAGCGTGTGAGATGAGTGTAATTATGCGGTTCTTTGAGCATTCTTTGGCATTGCCTTTCTTTGGGATTGTAATCTTTAGTTGACATTAAATGACCTCAGAGCCACAGATGCAGCTACTAGTGTTAGTAACTCTTTCCACATCTTTAATAACAACGGAAAGAAATGGCCCCCCAATAAAATCATGCTTCTCAAAATATTTATTTTTCTTTCTGGCCAGCTATCATTTAGGTATAATTTATGGTCAACTCATATATAACACAAATATGCTAGCTTACACATATGACCAAGACAGGGGGAGAAAAGGGAGTTAACATGGTAATCTTCTTTGGAGAGGAATTAAAACCAAGCCAGGGAAAACCATTGAATCTATAATATCTATGAATGAGATTATTACTTTCCTTGAGAAGTCATTTCTTTAAACATGAGTGATATATATCTTTGCTAGTAACTCAGTATATTTCACAGATGAGGCACTGGCACCCCACCTGATGGAGGAGGCTGGAAGGCTGCTGTCTATGGGTTTGCTATGAGTCGGACATGACTGAGTGGCTTCACTTTCACTTTTCACTCTCATGCATTGGAGAAGGAAATGGCAGCCCACTCCAGGGTTCTTGCCTGGAGAATCCCAGGGACGGGGGAGCCTGGTGGAATCTATGGGGTTGCATAGAGTCGGACACAACTGAAGTGACTTAGCAGCAGCAGCAACAGCAGCAGTATATTACAATGAAGAGATTACCCTCCATCAATACTATAAAAGAACTGATATTAAGAAACATTTCCTATCACTAATTACACAGGATCCATATTAAGGTTCAATTAGTTAAAAAAAATAAGCTTATTACAATAAAAGTATTTTATACCCATTTCATATAATAGGGACAGAATTTTACATTCTCAACATCATTAATTGGGATGCTGTTATATTAGTCTTATAAAAAGAGATCCCTCTATTTTTCAAATAGCTCTACAGATAACATAAAGTTGAGTCCCCTGAATATGACCCAGAGAACTTTATGAGCAGATAGATGAACCAAATCCCTTCCACCACAAACTGAATTCTAGAGCACTGGATAAATCTTTATGTTTTCTGCCTTCTTTATTTTAATATTTTTATTTTGTTAAACATCAAGTTCTAATACAACCAGCAAACTTTGGAAAACATATACTTTTAAGAAAACCAAATTTTTTGAAATGTAAATAATTATAAAATAAGTGAAAACTTTTGCTTCAGTTTTTATATCTACTTTCCAATTTCCTTTAATCAAAGAAAATTCATTAATAAGAATATTTCCATAATTCATAAAGTGGCAATAAACCCTTCAAGCTGGTATTTAGAAACTCAGTAATATATTAAAAACTAAAAGACAGTCTCAATCAAATGAAGTGTGAATGCTTTACTACAAAGAATTCTTTAAAAATGAAGTTTCCAATGCACTTTCTTGTTAATCGTCAGGCAGACAACCCTTCTTACTTACCATAATTAAATTTTTTTAACTAGAGTGCATTAGGATGTTTTGCTTAATATTCAGGAAATTATCGTGATCATAAGTGAATCTTTACTGATGACTGAGGGTTTAGTGATAATTCAGAAGGATAATTATGAATATAATTATCATTCTACTTTCTGAAGGGTTGTTTGGGCTCGCTTCACTTCTTGGAAGCTAGATTAGGTGTTTTTCCGACACGTTTATTTTCCTAGCATTTTATGGATGAATTGGTCTTAACATTTCATAAAGTGCACTGAAATGAGTCTGTATGTACCTAAGAATCCTAAGGCAATTTTCATGGTTTAAGTATACAGTTGGTGCTCAATAAATATGTGTTGAACAATTTACAGTCCACATCAGAGAAAACTGAAAAGACTTCATCTTCCTCAGAGGTCAAAAGAATAGTTAAGCTTAATCTAAGCGTATACAGTAGAATGTTGATATGCTTCTAAAAATGGAGCAAGTAATAAACTGATTTCTTTCATAATAATTAATATATTGCATTGCTTACATTTATAATACTGACAAATATGGTTCTCTAGGAGGTAAGAAATGCTAGGCAAAATATAGATTTAATTACAGTCTCAGCAAGTATTAGTTTACAATAATTACAATATAGCACAGCACTAAAGGTCTCTTTAGGACTGAATGAGACCCTGAAAAGATAGAGATTTCATCTTTCCATTCAGGAAACAGAGAAAAGAAGTAAGGCAAAAACACAACTTAAATAACAAAGGATACCCACTAAATTTTACTTTTTAACTCAGTGCATGTATAATAGTCTTTTTCATAGTAAACCTTAAAAGTTAAATTTTTATTTTTAAAAAGCATATGCTTCCATATAGTATGGAAAGTAACAAATTGGTTAAGGATAAAAAATAAAACTCAAATCCCAACCAGAAAATTATAATGAACATTAGCTATTGATAAATGCTACCATTTATTAAGCATTTATTGTATGCCAGGTACTGTGTCAATCCCTTTATCTACATTGGTTAATTTAATTCTTCAAAGTGCTTTGTGA